>CABFOV010005160.1:23099-36888 GCA_902141375.1 Timema poppense
ACGACGCATTGGTAGCCCACAACACGCTGTCAAGCGTTGGCCCAACAAGCCCAAGCCTTGTTATGAGCGTGGGCCTAAATCTACTATGGCCGAAATCAAAACAACGCCTACCTTTGTCCCAAACACCATACCCTTCCCACCCTCTCGTCCACCTGATAATCCTCAAGGTCACGCGCAAAACTGGTAAGTGGCGAACTGGCACCCTGTCGATGACTAATTTATCCCCCTAGGCCCCTCCACCATCAGCTAGAGGTCACAAGACACAACAACCGATTCCCTGGCCTCGGTAGTTAGTACTGTGCTGTTATTGCTATAGAAACAAACGCTTTTCACGTCTAACTTAAAGTGTGTTTTAAGACTCTGCTTTAAACTAACTTTTATAGTACATTAGTATGTTTTCTTTTTGACATGGATTATATTAGTAGTGAGTATTAGCTAGGCCTATTATATTGTTGTCTGACTCCAATACCTTTAAGACAATTCACGAAACGTTCGGAATGGATACATTTGTTTAAAAAAAAAATCCACGTATTGAATTCACTGAGGATGTGAAGCCAGATGCTGCCTCTTCTCTTATTCCTTCGCCATCCGTCAGTTCAGCCTCGACATCGACATTTGTTGCCAGCTGATCGTAGTCACTTTCCGTCAGTAAGTTTACTGGTTAGGGTAGAAACTTTCAGAAATCATGGATGACCTCATTCATCTGGGTAGAATGGGATGCTTCTATTGATAAAGTAATTTGAAAAACTTTCAAGGAAGTGGAGGCCAATGGCTTTATAAAGTTTTGCTCTAAGAAGGATTATACTTTTATTCCTGAGGGATTTTCTAACTGGAAAAAGGCCCTTGAAAAATTAAGGGTGCATGAGAAAACACAAACCCCTAAGGAAACTTTAATGAAGCTAGCCTCTTCCTTCAAACCAAGGGTTGACGTGCAATTAAATGATCAGTTAAACGAGACGGAGAGTGCGCGCTAAGCTCTTATGACTATTTTCACGATCTTGAGATTCCTTTTTCGCCAGGAATTATCGATCTGGAGGAAAAAAGACCTGAGTTCAAATTTTATGCAGTTGCTGGAATTACGAAAAGGGAATGTGCCTGAGCTAAAAGAATGAATTAGGCATTCAAGTTACGAGTGGTTATCGCATGGCATTCAAAAAGAGATGATTGATCTATTAGTGTTATGTTTAACCCACAACTTAACACTCCATGAAATGGTACTTTAACATAAACTAATTGACTGATATTAAATACACTTCTTACAATTGTAGGAAATATAAATACAGTACTACTCTTTAATAAAACAAAGGTTACCAACTAATTTAATGAGTACAATAAATGCTACTAACGAATATAACCAACTTAGCACATAAGAAAATATGTTTTGTGCTCGATGATATGGGAATTTAAAAAATGTGAATACTTTAACATTATGTTTGACAAGACTTGTGACATCTCAATCTATGAACAAGTGAACTGCGTACGAATTGTTAATGAAAATCTGGAACTTTTAACACTATTGTTTAATCGAGCCCCACGTTGGGCGCCAATTGTAAGGCTATGAATTAATGGAGCCGTGATTTGGGCGTCAATTGTTACACTATGTAATCAATCGCCCCGCTTTGGGCATCGATTGAAACGCTACTGATTAATTCCCTGATATAATAATGCTGTGATGATGTATAGGTTGTCTATAGCTCCGTGGTCGATCATCACTGTACGGAAAAGATACCGTTTAACCAGCTGTCTATATCCCCGTGTTCGAGAATTAATTAAATCGGTATATTAATAAAATTGTAGAAAGATAACTGTTGATAGCTGTTTATTCACACACAGTTTATTTAAATGACACCTGTTAATTACTTATATATATTCCAACTAAATGTTTTATATCACTGTACCCTTGTGATATTAATGTAAGTTATTTTAGACTGTGACTGCCAGTGTGTGGCTCTGACTGAGTTGTGCATGGGCGGGATCCCGGTGTAGATGTTTGGATCCCGGAGATGCCTTAAACATACGCACAACGGTTTATATATGACATACCCCTTGCCTTTTTCTCCCCTCATCAACAGTGTGAAATCTAACTAATAGAAAGAGTACTGGTGCCAGGTTTTGTGGAAGCTAGCTTCTTATTGGTATAGGGAACTGACGTCTTCTACCAAATACTCCGTAGTTGTTCCTTTTAACCAGAAATGGCGCAGTTCTTTTAACAGGAAAGATGGTATAAAAAATTTAGTGGTTAAATCCTTTTCACATTGTTTCTGAGAAGCGCGTGCTTCTTCATGGATGAATCTTAAAAGGATACTCTACATATATTACTTTAAATAAAAATTACCTTCATCCATGACTTTTTACATAATTTAGATTAATCCAAACCAATATCATTACAAACTCTGTGAGGATTATGTGGGATTGTCTGAAACTCCAAACATTGAGGGAAACCACTTTTTGGCATTGTAAAGGACATTCTTTCTTGTTTAGACCTACACAGTGCTATGACGGTGCCTCTGCTATGACTGGAAAATAAAACATTTTCAAAAGAAAATGCAACAGACTCAGCCTCAAAGTGTGCTGTATACCTAGAAACAATGCAGCACTTCAAGACATTTTTCTTTTAGTCTCTCTATTGCCACGTCATGAGTCCAGTCAAAGAGTTAAATGTTAATTTACAGTGTCCACGCATTAATGTTACTATGGTAGAATCCAAACCAAACTAACATATCTAATTGACATTCTGGAAGAAAGGCGTGGAAGGTATGAGTAATTCTGGCAGAACTACTTAGAAGAAAAACCCAGCCTTGTTGAAGATACAGGTTTGCCCCGACAACGCCACGTCCCAAATAGGTTTGATAATCCTGGTGTTGCTGTATATCACAAGTTCTTCACACCAAAAGAATATTTCAAACAACAGTATTTTGATGTATGTGACACAGTGAACTCTGGTGTTTAAGAGAATTTGAATCTACTGGTCTACAGAAAGTTGTATCTATAGAGAAAAAGTGCGTATCCACTGTGAACAAAGGCACTACAAAGCTCGAGCAGAAGTGAGAGTTATTTCATGATGAGTTGGATATCGACATACTTACTTTTTAACATCTATTCATGCTTGGCGACATCGCCAAAAGAAAGAGAGTAGCCATAACTTAAATGCGTGAGAAAAACAGCGCTGTTCTAGACCTCCTGCCTGAAGTCAACAAATGCATAAAACTCCTCCACACTGTTCCTATGATGACCGCTACAGCTGAAAGTTCATTTAGAGCTCTTTACACCTAAATGCGTACTTGGGGTCTACGATGAGGCAAAAGAGACTAATCAACATAGCAGTATTAACACACATCAAGCTGTGCTGGACAACTTAGATTAGACCACTTGTAAATGAGTTCATCAAAAACAACCCAGTGCGTAGAACAACTTTTGCCTTATTCTAAAGTCAATTTGAGACTTTTGTTGAGTATTTCTTCGAATATTTAAATATAGAGTATTCAATTTAAATTTCCTTGCTTGTTTTATTGTAATATTCAATTCAATACAATAAACCTGTTAAGATACTCTGTGAATAGTATGTTTTCATAGTTTCAAATTATTTCACACACCCTCTACATCCGAGAAGAGAAAGCTTGTTTTGTAGTAGGATATAACCAAGCACAGCTTTGTTGTATCAAGCTGTTTCAACTAATAAATTCTAGTTGGAAAAATATAAACAAGATTTAAGTCCTAAATAGGCACAAAAACCAAGTTTTGAGACTTTTTTTTTTTTTAATCCCGGGCCCACCCTTGGGTATTCCATACTCCGCAGACCCGGACACCTGAATAACTTACACAAGTCGGTAACAAGGTATCTATGTATCTATCTCGATCTTGATACTTATATAAATACATACATGGATATATAGATATAATCTAGATTTTTCTGGCATTTTGAAGATTAAGTTAAAATTTGGATGGATTAGCTTTTAGCTATAAAATTATAAATAAAATATAACGGCTAACACATTTGATAATTTTGTGTTGGACAAAGATTGGGCACATTTAACATAATAAGTTGTTAAACCAATACACGTTTGTCTTACAACTTTCTATTTTCATATTAAGTTGAATAGCTATGTTAAATTTCAGTTAATTCGTAAAAATAGACTTGCTTTACATAATCCCAAGTCCTTGGATTGTTGTAACAAGTAGTATTAACCATTTGAAAAGCATATTATTAATTTTTTTTGTTCAAATCTGCTGCGATACTGTACGTTTACTACCAACCGTATATCTATGAGTTTCCAAATTTTGCCAGACCGGCACCTCATGCATTTTCTGTAGCGGAATAAACGTCTAAGCACCATGCTTATGCCAGACCTTTAATTACCTAATTACTTTTTTCACAATACAAATAAACATAAAATAGTGTAAAATGATAAAATTTCACATTGTCTTGAATGTTTTTATAAAAGAGAAATAAGTATCTTAAGGTTTCGTTTTTAGCTTTATCATATAGTGTTAGCTTGTTTAATTTTCTATTAATAAAAGGTCTATTGATAGAGTAGTATTATAATTTCCCCCACCACTCTAACAGGTATTACTTTTAAAGTTTATTTTGTTTATAAATTGGTGACCTATCGCTACGCATGCGCTCTCTTCACATATGACTGAAGAATCAAAACAAAACTTGATAGCAAAGTGATTGCGACGTAGCATTTATCAAGTTGTTTGTCAACTGAAATCTGTTTACTAACGTGTTGTTTCTTTTGCTCTTTCTATCGTTTAGAGAAATTTGTGCAGATTTGTTTGTATACAAATTTCTGTAGTGGATCACTATTTTAGGGATAAACAAAGACTTTCAAATGATGGATCAAGACATATTGAATGAACAGGAGACCGAAATCGACATTCCCGAACAAGCTCAAAATGGCGTTGAAGATGCTTCTGGAATCGTAAATGTTGTGAGCGCGAGTGGAGTAGACGTTTCATCTGTAGATCTCAGAATCAAGCGAAAGGCTAAGAGACTTATTAAGCAACTAAGTAAAGAAGTTGTTTCTAATGGTTCAACCGTGGTCACCGGTACCAGGCTCTTGAAAAACAACCGTCGACCTAGGAACGGTTTTGGTAGAGGACTTCCTAAGAAAGGTAGGTGTAACTAGTTTACAGGACTTATAAAAATGTATTAACCTACATCATATTTCTTTTAAATCACTTTCATAATTTGTGCCAAACTTTGTCATGTTACTCAAACCTTTAATTTATGTAACATGCTGTTTCAAGGACACGTTCCCTTTCGTTTATCAATAACGGTATGTGTTCGAATTCTCTACATATGTGCTGTCGCCTTGAAAGGTACCCTTGCTGGCTGTATCGGTAATTACGTGGCCAAGTGTGGACCAGCCCGAATTGTCACCAAGGATGCTGATTCACCCCACACACACCCTTGCCCCTTCAAGGAAGGAAGCAATATGTTTTGGACATCCTGTCCTTGAAGCGGTGTTTTACTGGCAACTTTTTTATTTTCATTGTGTCTACTTGAGATCGAAACTTGGGGTGAAGTATGCTATTTCGGCCCCATTCTTGGCCTTTTAATCCTTGAAATTGCTAACACATTGAGATCAACCATACATTTATCTAAACATAAAAACATGTGAAATTGATATGAAAAAAAAAGAAAAAAACTTTTAAATTAAATAAGGAAAAGTTCCACTCACCTAAGCAACGGATTATCTTTCGACCCTCCAATAACAATATGGATACATTACAGCAAATCCCAAACAAAACTTGAGCCTTTACTGTACTTAACGTAGGTATAAAAACTGCCTGCAACAACCACAATTAACTTTACTTTGTAGTAAATTAACTTCTTCAAGCAATTTGACTTGATTTAGATCATCAAGGTGACCTGGCGGTCTAGGGGTAAGGTGTCAGACTTCTATGCTGGCGGCTGGGGTTCAATCCTCGGTCCCGGCAAAGATTTATCTGATTACCAAACCCTTCCTTCACCTCTGACAAGACATCTTGTGAATGTGAGGAATGCCAGGCCTCCACCGTGGTTCGGATTCCACGTTAAACTGTAGGTCCTTCATTTCATCTCACAATCACCCTACCATTACACATTAGCGTAAGGGCGTATAACCCGAACGGGTAGTAAGACGCGGTGCTAATAATAATTTAGATCATCACAAATATTCGTAGCAACTAGGTCCAAATTCTAAAAGAAGTATAAACCTCTTAAAAATTATATTGATGATGACAAGACATCTATCTATATTATATTACTGCAATTAATACATTTATCCAAGCCAGCTTGATCTAACCTTTATGGTTATAAATAAATTTAACGATTCATTGTACCGTACTAATTTAACATGGGTGGTACATATCATACAATGGTGTCATCCGTTTTACTTCACAGGGTTGCGGGAAAGTTTCAAATCATCGTCAATACCTATTCACATTTCAAAAGTGATTTGGGCAATGTGTTATCAAATTTACTTGAATGTAGGCTAGCGGATATTTTTTAAAAGTGGTAAAAATGTATAAATCTTTGTCATCTGATTTTATGTAGTCCTACTCTTGTGTGGTTGTTGTATTGTGTTTATAACTAAATAATTAAAGATACACAAGTTGTGTTACCTGTAAACTTAGTAAACTTCCTCCGCCCATAATACACACAGATCATCATACATTAACCACTGGTGCCCAGTGTTGCCACACACACCCCAAATATCTTAAAACTTCCCTCAATTTTTGTTTCAAGTATTTACAAATTAAATTAAAAAATAATAATAATACAACTTCAACAAAATAATAACAAACCACACATAATACAAAGAAATTAATCCTGTCCCAAAACCTCTCTCAAACCTGGTCCTGACTGGTCATAATCCATTAAATGCCCTGGAGCTCAAATTCTCCTCCCACTCCTAGTACAGGCTGATCTCGAGTTCAATTAACTATCACAGGTGTTGCCAACATTCGAGTTCAATTAACTATTACAGGTGTTGCCAACATTTTCAGAAACATCGGGAACTACTGCTGGCTTTTCATATGGAAAATAAACAAACCATCAGTTAACCCTTGACCCACTAAAGGTTATTTATGTTTGATAAATCTACACCTAATACATTTTCTATTTTTCCTTAATCCTCCTCCGTCTATACTCATACAGTAATACCTAAACGGAAGACATTTTTCAATTACTCCTTCATTCCAACTATCTCTAGAGTCCTCAATTCTATTGTTATAAAATACAGGACCTCCAACTTGTAATGGTTTCAAAGGTACAACTCCCCTGTTATAATACTCCTGTTTTACATTAGGGGCCCTACTGGTATTCCTATCCGCTTGTAATTTTTCATAGTCCACAGAAATGGGAAGTATAAGTCATTCACGAGCTAAGTTTAATGGATGACAGCTCGAAATGTTACTAGAAGTTATACCTAATATATGACTACGCCAACAGCTGACATCTATCACTTTGTATGACTGTAATGAAAACAGATGGTAATATATTAATATGATAGTTAACCACAGTAATTTAGGCCAATATTATTTATATATTTATTTGAGGTCGGACACAAAGTTTATCTATAGTTTTATTCCACTTTAAAAAAATATTCACACCACTTTCACAAAAACATCTAACGAACATAGCTTCAAAATGGCGATTGACGAATCTAAACTATATGATTGAACATAATGGTAAACAAGTTTTTTACAATGATGCAGACACGCAGTTGATGAAAATATTTTATTCAGTTAAATATTTCAAAAAACAATAAAATAATCATAAAATCATTTATTGAATGTAAAAAAAATGACAACAATTTTCTCTTTTCCAAGTAAATACGATGCCTGTATTAAAAGGTATTCATGTGTGCACTATATTACACAAAATCAGTAACGTTCCAAAACGAAAAATAAGTACTTTTAATTATCTTTGAATTACATGATGAAATTGTAATAAGGAAGCAGAATTAAACTTTCATTATAGAATTCAATATGAAATATTTAGTGTAATAACACTATTGATAGAGAAATTTAGTGAAATTACAAAAAAAAATTATATTCCAAATGTCTATATAGATTAATTAAAATGAATAGTTATTGATTAATACATATATGATTTAAGATATTAAACCACAATTAAAATAACACATTAAAAATGTGAGCCAAGGTCAACAAAATCACAATTAATTTGACATAATTAAACTATACAGATAATTGATATTAATGACTAGAAGAGTAAAGATTGGTTGTAACATAATTAAGAGTAATCAGGAAAAATTATTAAACTTTATGAAAGTTGACAAAGTTGAAATAAATGACATTAAATTGAATTCTATTTCTTATCTGAGTTCCCTTGCTCCTTCAGAGGCATTGTAGAGACAGCCTTTAGGATGTGAGAATTCATTTATAACAAAACTGATCTTTTACAAGTGTTGGCAACCCAAAACCTAATCATATAACTGAATATAACTGAGAGTGTGCGCGCGGTAGCTTAGACTTGAGCATTCTTGACATGATTAATTGTACTGGAGAATACCCTAAATTCTTTACAGGAGAGTTTCTGTATTCTAACAGGACATAGTACACATCCTGATTACTAAGTTTTCATTTCCTTAAAATATTTTTGGCAATACTAACACCTTTTTCAGCCAATTTATTAGATTGGCTAAATCTAGGACTTGAAAAAACTGCCCTAAAGTTCTAAATAACTATAGCTATACTTCATTCACGGTAGGAGTTTACCTCTGGAGGGTCTTTTTTCCTACCAATATCCTACTAAATAATAGATTTCTGGTAGGGAAAAAGACCTTTCAGAAAACAATTCCCACGCTGAACAGACTTTAGATACTGACAAGCAAATGTTACATGTGCCAATGAAGTTTTCAATATCAGCACTCATTGGCTAGCCGTTGTTTTGTTTTTACAATTGAGTACAAAAAATGGAAAAGGATGTAAGTGCCAAAAAATAAAAAATATAAGACTTTTTAGTGAAAAGGGTTGTATAAGTTAAGCGTAATGAAACGAGAAAGGTTGTAAGTGCCAGAAAAATTCCTACTAGTTTCAAGAGCAGTTCGAAGATAGCAGCACTGTGCAAGCGCCAGCGGGGCTGAGATGGGAAGGGATGTATGTGCCTAAGCTACGCAGTTGCACTAGTCGCGGGGTTGGTGACAGTACGTTGACACGGCAGTGATTTCGGTCGTTTCACGTGTGTGTTTTAGAGTGTGCTTCGGTTGTGTGTTTGGTGTACCTACCAGAAACTGGAAACGCCTGTTAAGAAGAAGGCGATTGTTCGTAAGAGATGTGAAGCAAGAGAAAAGGGCCAGCCGTACATTAACAGTCGTGGGAAAGAGATGCCTGAAAAACAACCACCAGCACAACAGGCAAGCTGCTCCTGTAAGTGCGAGTGTAAAAACATAAGGAGTAAACAAAAACTGATATTGTTTTTGGAGTTTTATAAAGTTGACGAAGAAAGCCAAGGAACATATTTATTGAATCATATTCAAATGTTACCTATTGGTCGCAGACGTCATGGGACGTACGAAAGTCCAGCAGAAAGTAGGCGGACTTGTACTTTTGCTTATAACATCCCTGATGGTACAGGGGAAAATATACAAGTGTGCAAAAAAACCTTCAAAGAAATTTTTTCTATATCTGAAAGGAAATTGATTGTTTAACAAACAAAAAAGAAATAAGGTTGCTGGGTTTTTTAGGACAAAAGAGGGGAAACACCTGCATCAAATGCACACAAGTTTAAATTTACAGAAGATGATCAAAATCTTGTAGGATATCATATAAACTCATTCCCCAAATACGAAAGTCACTACAGCTGAAAAAAATCAAGTAATGAGTTTTTGTCACCTGATCTAAATAAACACCGAAAGTATGTGGCCTTTAAAAAACAAAATCCTGCAAGTGCAGTTACATACACTTTTTACGCAGAAGTTTTAAAACAAGATTTTCCAAACCTAAAATTTAAATCTCTTGCAGTTGATACCTGTACAAAGTGTGACTTTTTGAAGGCAAAGTTGCAATCTATGACCAGCGAAAGGCAAAACAGGAAGTAAAAGCCCAGCAAGAGTTGCATCACCGAAAATGGGAAAAGGCTCATAAGTGTATGAAACAAGATATTACATGTTCACAGCTTCCGACGACTACTTATACAACCTCATGCATGGACCTACAACAAGTTATGTTTGTTCCAATGCTTACACATAGCACTATGTTTTATTGTAGACAGCTATCTTGCTACAATCTAGGAATACATGTTGGAGACAATGGCTCTGCATATATGTGTATGTGACATGAAGGATTGGAGGCCGTGGCGCTAACGAAATAGCTTCTTGTTTGTTTAAAGTTGCTTCTACTGGAGGCCATTTTCCTCGTAAAAGGCTTGTGTTATGGTGCGATAATTGCGGAGCACAAAACAAAAACCAGATGCTGTTAATGTCTATTATTTATTTAGTCTACAAAGGATTTTATCGTTCAATTGATGTGAAATATCTTGAAAGTGGACACAGCTACATGAACTGTGACCTTGATTTTGGAGTGATTGAGGAAAAACGCAAAGCTGCGAAAGCGATAACTCCTAAAGATCTTGAAGCGTTAGTTAACTATATCGGAACAAATTTTGAAAGTGAATAAAAAGTCAAAATATTATGTATATAGCTGAGAAAACCAAAATAAATTTAGACATCTGATTCAGTTTTTGGTTTTCAGGTGGCTTATACTTACCGATGAAAGAAGAAGCGGAATAAACTGAAGACCAACAACTTTGCTTCAAAAAACCGTCCAAAATTTTATTTTACACCTTTTTTATATTAGCTAGCATTGAAAGAGTAAAATTATATGTAAAGTTATTAAACGTTCTCAAAATTACAATGTACTTACCATCTTTTGTTAATATAAACCCTTGACTTACATCTTTTCAAAAACTTAGTAAGGCACTTAAAGCGTTTTTCAAAAAACGAAAGGATGGCACTTACTTCTTTTTCCATATAAATTTTGTTCCCTTTATACACATTCATAAAAAAACTGTTTGCATGTTTTGTAGAGGTATTTTGATATACACATATTTTTTTTCATAAAATTAATATATTCATCCAATATTTAAGACACATTTATTTGAATACTGAAAATTTTAGTTTGTGGCACATACATCCTTTTCCATTTTTTGTACACAATTCCAAAGTGACATTTGTGCAATAAACCAAGCATATCCTGCACTATGGTCCTGGGAACCACTAATCTATTCTCAAAAAATAACAAGGCTTCATTCATCTTCTCCTCAATAAACCTTAATATTCCAATACCGGATAAGGTTAATAGGAACATCATTTCTATTGGGCCAGCCGGAATTTACATATTTCTTTAATCCCAAAAAAGCGTTATTCCTAGCTGTTGCTTTCTTTCTTCAGAGATACTTGTATCACTGCTAATATAGTTACTATGAACAGTGAAAAGAGAATGTGACAAATGAGTGACCTCATCGGTCAGGTAGGCTCAAATTACCAAACTCCCCAGTTAAAGTCCACATCATTTCTAGTCAAATCCCTCAAACGTTTAGTACAAGCAGAAAAGTTAGCAATGAACTTTGATAGAAACTTTGCCATCCCCCAAAAAAGTGTTAAAGACTTCTTAGTTGATGGTCTTGGTAAGTCTCTTATGGCTCTTACTTGAACCCCTTCCGAATCAATTATAAAGCCCATAAATTTCACACTAAGCATTCTAAACTGCAACTTCTCCTGATTAAATTTAACACTGTATATCCTAGCTCTTTCAAACAGTTTGGGCAAGACTGCATCATGTTCATTTCCATCCTTAGCTGCTATGATCAAGTCATCAAAATATGGAAAAACTCCTTCATCCCCAAAAATATAAATAAACACCGTTTCTTACAACTTTCAGGAGCACAAGATATTCCAAAACACAAACTATTCCATCTCCAGCGACCATATGGAGATTGAAATGTGGTTAAATATGAGGATTCCTCATCCAATTCCATATGCCAAAACCCTTGCTTCATATCCAATACAGTAAACACAGTATTATTCCCTAGTTGACTTGTAATTTCCTCAATAGTAGGAATAATATATTGGGAACGCTTAATTGATCACTCAAATATTTTGGATCCAAACATAACCTAAGATCCCCATTTGGTTTACCTACAGCAATTAAATTTGACACCCAATCCATTGATTTGTCCCTCTTTCTCTAAATCAAATAACACCTTTTTTAATTTCCACTTAACTTTTAGTGGGAACTTGCACGATCTTTTCACTACTGGACACACCGACAGATCGGTGTAAATTTTAGTTTTACCTGGAATTTTCCCAAGACCACTAAATAAATCACCAAATTTATCAATTAAATTATCAGTTTTCAAAGCAAACATTTTTTAAATTAAATTCAGGGCCAAGCATGCTCTCAATCCTATCAAACATGTAACACTATCAGACAGTAGGCCTACTTGAAAGTTAATTGCAACACAATGGTTGCTACCCTTGATCTCCAGTTGAACTCTACCTATATGTTTTAATGCAGCCCCATTACCTTAGGGGGATAAAATCGTTAGAGTAGGGACAATTTTCTTTACTAGATTTGAGCTAATTACATTTGCTTCTGCCCCCTATCCACTTTAGTTTTAAACAAACTGGTATTACATTTGAGGTTAACGTACCAAGATGGCTGCTCATCACCATCTTCTCGCCAGTACTCGTGACTTTCCGGTGCATTGACTCCCGCGACTTTAACTGGACACATACTTGCAAAGTGATTTTTACCTTTGCAAGAAAACATTCTTCACCATAAGCTGGACAGTTTTTATACCGATGGTGAGTCCCACAACCAGCACCTCTGCTGTTAACTGGAGTTTTCCTATTGTAGCTTGATGAAAAGGCCTTCTTATATGTTCTTGGGAAATCTTCTCTACATGTTGATTTGAATGTCCTTTTAACGTATCGTCATGTTTTGAGACCCAGTAGAAAAGCCATGAATGCCATATTTTTTTTTGCCTTCTTGATACCTCTACAGCATGGCAAACATCCTTTGCCCTTTTCAAGGACAAGTGTGCATCTCTGCCCATATACTTCGTCAACTTAGGATCTTTGATTCCCATCACAATAAGATCTCTGATCATAGTCTCTGGTTGATCGCCAAATTCACACTTGATAGCTTGCGTTTTCAATTCCGAAACAAATGAATCTACAAATTGGCCTTCCTTCTTTGATATAATATTATGAAATACATATCTCTCATATACCATATTTTTCTTTGGGCTACAGTAGCCATCAAATGACTTCACAACATCTTCAAACTTAGGTACACTTCCTAAATTGAAGTTACTGTAAACATTCAAACCTCCCTCTCCCACGGTCGACATCAGGATACCAATTTTTACTTCATCCTCTACTTTTGTTAACCTGGCAGCTTGTAGATAAAACATTAATTTGTGCTTATATCATTTCCACTGGTCTGCTAAGTCATTTGCCTCAAAGATTATTGATGTTGGAAGGGCGAACACATTCATATTGACTTCCGACACCATGTTGTATTGTGTTAGTAACTAAATAATTAACGATACATAAGTGGCGCTATCAGTAAACTTAGTAAACTTCCGTATAAGCCTCCACCCATAATTCACACAGATCATTATACATAAACCACTGTTGCCACAACACACAGTAGACACCAAATATCTTACAGTGCTTAATAAAGTAAATAAAATATCCAAACATTGTACCATAACAATGAAAAATAACCTACAATGGGATAGATAAAGGTACTATTCTCGAATTTCCCCCCCCCC
>CABFOV010005161.1:0-10999 GCA_902141375.1 Timema poppense
TAAAGTTGAAATACTACCTTGAACAATAATTTATTTTTAAAATTATCAGCCACTATGGAATGCACGGAAATCAATAACAAAGCGAGTAAAATCAATTCAAACAACAATTTGAAGATAGATTAAATTTAATTAATGAATATATTGAATAGTCGGTGCATAGGTGACCACGTAGAAGCTCACCTGGTTTCTTTTGACGGTGACAGATAGACCTGCGTCTGGGTTCGAATCCCGGACGTGGTGTAATAAGGGGTTTGTTTTATTCCTAAGTGGATTACCTACTTTACCTCCACGTAAATACGGGTAAATTTCTTCTCACTAATACCCCACCCCTCCATACTCCATTAATGTAAATATGTAGACAGCCCGGACGGGTAGTATGACCAAGTCATAATAGTTAAATAGTGAAATCAAACTACGACCTCCTAGACATGTAATCTCCAATTGTTTATTTGCAGAAATAATTTATACCATAATTTCTAGATTTACTTACATACTCTGCAGCTGCCCGTTTTGACGAGTGGTGTCGATTTTAACATATTTAAAATGAACACACAGCCCTATTATCTTACGAAGAATCACTTAGAAGGCCTTTTTATTCCTACCAGGCTTGTGGTGGTTAAAACAAGGCCTTTTATCTAGAACAGCGTTTCCCATATAGTGAGTGGGTCACGACCCGGCACCGGGCCACGAAAGCAAAATGCCGGGTCACCTCAAATACTCTCGAAAACGTAGGTGTTTAGTTTTTTGGGTTTTCACGAAACTCCCTGCCAGCACCGCATCGTAGTATCGTAGTATCGTAGTATCGTAGTATCGTTGTATCGTTGATTGCGGCAAAGTACAGTAGCCCCGTGGCTTCTTTGGCGCTGACTGACAGCTTACAGCTGACTTCTGACAGTCAACATTTAGGTATATACCTAGATTTTGACCGTCAGAAGTGACAGCTGCTAAACACATGTTTTATGCAGATCATCTGGTTCGGCGTAGGGATACGTAATTTGGTTTGGTAACTTTTTAAAAGCTGCCTGAAGTCAGCTGTGAGCTGTCAGTCAGCACTAAAGAAGCCATGGGATGACTGTAGCTCAACCAATGGCGAGGCTACAAGGCGGCGGCGGGCAAGACACGCAACCGCGCCTCTGCGCCACCACACCGGCCGAACCATCTGGCTTTGCTTTTACCCGCCCGGACCCAACTCTACTCGTTCACTTTGAGTCAAGTGTCGGATTACATTTACTTTAACGATGGGTAGTACAACAACAAACACGCGATGTACCGGGCTTCGAACTCTTCGATTAGCATGGAGTGATGAGCAGCAGGTTTTCCTAAAAAATTTATTTGGTTTTAGTTCGATTTCTTTACATTTTTGTAAGAGCAAATGCTTCTTTACTATAATATATGACAACTCTATGGACATTTAACTCTGTTTTATTTTACCTATAGATTAGTAAAGGCGATAAAAATTTTAGCGGATCACGAAGGAAAAGAACAAAAAATAACCGGACCATGGAATTTTTTTTTTGTGAAACGCTGTTCTAGAAGTTTCTTCGTAAGATAATTGGGCTAAAGTTGATCTTTTGGGAATGTTGACTACTCTACATTTAGGCAACCCATTTCGGTGGTCGAATGGTCTAATGCGTCATTCTCTAGTTAGATTGGTTTGCTGATGACGGGGAGATTGGAGTACGAGTCCCATCTGGTTCAACTGAGGATGATTTTTCTTAAAAGATTTCCCACTCTCCTTCCACGCTAATGCTGGTAGGTTACCTCTAAAATCCCCATCCCTACCTCATTATAGTAATTATCATAAGTACAACCTGAACAGGTGTTAAGACGCGGTGATTAAAAAACTTTTGACCCTATTTTGTGCTCGTGTTTCATTTTTTGATCATCTCTTACTACCCGTTCAGGTCATACGCATATGTACTTAATTACTTTAATCTGTTAGACATGAGTAAGGTTAAATCTAGAACAAGTGTACCCGCATTTTACTTGTAGGTAGAGTGGAAAACCATTTAGGAAACATCCCCGTTATCGGTAGTCTGGTCCATTCCAAGAGCGACGCTTTAGACCATCCAACCACCGAAGCGGAGTCAAATGGTTCTTTCTCATGACTAATCCTCCTCTACCATCTGACCATCGACTATAGAGACCGGGTGGTGTGGTCACGCGGTCTAAGCTACTAAACTTGGGAGGGGGAAGGGGATTGATTTCCCCACATGTGATGTATAACTGTGGTTTTCCCATACTCTCTCCACTCTGTGGCTGCACTTTCTCTAAAACCACCTTCCTAGTTCTTACAACTTAACCCTTGTGGTGTGCTTAGTGTGGAAGGAGGGGTAAGAAGACACTAGAACTACCCGCCGGTGGTCTAAGGCGTCAGGTTCGCAATATACGGGACCGTTGGCTCCTGGAAGGACATCACACACTCAGGATCACACATTAGTATCCGAGGGGTGACCTGGTGGTCTAGGGGTAAGGTGTCAGACTTCTATGCTGGCGGCCGGGGTTCAATCCTCGGTCCCGGCAAAGATTTATCTGATTACCAAACCATTCCTTCACCTCTGACAATACATCTTGTGAATGTGAGGAATGCCAGGCCTCCACCGTGGTTCGGATTCCACGTTAAACTGTAGGTCCTTCATTTCATCTCACAATCACCCTACCATTACACATTAGTGTAAGTGCGTATAACCCGAACGGGTAGTAAGACGCGGTGCTAATAATAATAGTAGCCGAGGATTTTCGCACGTCCATCCTAAGACTCTGCCTTAATATATGAGTGAAGAATGACCCTGGGTACGGAACGATTCCTGGATAGCTCAGTGGTTAGAGCAATGGCGTAGTAAGCCAAAGATCCCGAGGTTCGATTCCCGTGTCCAGGTGTCATTTTTCAATTTTCAGAATATCCTGGAAGGAAGCTTATTATTATTAGCACCGCGTCTTACTACCCGTTCGGGTTATACGCACTTACGCTAATGTGTAATGGTAGGGTGATTGTAGGCCTGGCATTCCCCACATTCACAAGATGTCTTGTCAGAGGTGAAGGAAGGGTTTGGTAATCAGATAAATCTATGGCGGGACGGAGGATTGAACCCCGGCCACATGCAAGGAAGCTTGAGGCTAGAATTTCTGCTGACGCACTGTGGGGGGGTCTGGTTTCCCACACTAATGCGGGTACAATTACTTTAAAATAACTTTCTCCTACGCCTTTATCACTAATAAGCTTGGTGTCGAGCGTCATGGCTTAAAAATAGCGACTGGGGCTGTCGGGCAGCAGTGTCTCCAGACTTTCCTCGCCGTGGTTTTTATTGCAACGTCAAGCAGTTTGTTTGTAAGTTTGATCATAACATAACTTAGCGAGAACAATAGCCCATAAAACGACCTTCTCTTCTGGCGTGGTAAGCTGCTTGTACCGACCGAATGACACGTTGAATGTATTTACGCCAAGAAAACCTCCATACGGTTAGTTGAAATATAAAAATTAGTTCCATATCTCATCACCAGGACTCGGAAGTCGATGCTCTTAAAATTCTCCCCAAAAATTGCATTTAATATTGTGTATTAATGTTCTAAAAAAATACCCTCAAAAACAAAACAAAAAACAAGCACTTAAAAAATGAAAACTCTTGGTTTATATCGTCAAAAATACAAAAGATGCTCTTAAAAAATCAATTAATAAATTAATGTTTTCAATATAAGGGTGTCGTAAAATGTTTATATACAAACTACCAATGTTGCGGTCGACTTCCGGTCGTTGCTCATCACTAGAAGGACGTGGAGACTTGAGGGATGACGGAGTCACAAGGTTTTATATTCATTAGTTCCTTCGGGATCTCCTGTTATCTTTGAGAGGAGAAAAAGAGAAAGAGGGAAACTCGATGACAGACAGTCTGAGAAACATTTGCTAACTACACGTCTGTCATCGCCCATACCCACCACACCAGGTGACCACCCCGCCACAAGCCTTCGCGCCTTGATTTTACATAATTATCTTCTTCCGGGGCCCGATGGTCTGAGAAGGCGTCACTAGGGATGTAGTACCGAAATAAAAGTATCGATACTCAATAATAATTTAAAGTATCGGAAGAAAAATATCGATACCGCACTAGTATCGAAAGAAAAGTATCGATAAGTATCGGTATCGAAATTTTAATCTGGGAAAAATATATTCTTTTATCAAGTAATAATTTTAAATTTTGAATAATAATAATAATTGTATTTTCATATTTATTTAAACACTTAAAATTATAATCATTTAACCATATTATAGTATATTTAGGTCTATCGCGTCTATGTTATGTGTTGGAACTTCCCCAAGTTATGACAGATAGTATTGTATTATGAATATTATAAATGCTTTTACCATACCAGCTTTCAAAATGTCTATGAACATTTAGCTAATTGAAAGTTATTTAATAGCTAAATATGAATAGTTAAATATATATGTTTTCAATCAATTTTGTACTCTTCCTTAACCATAGTAAACATTTAATCCCAGCATGAGTGACGATAGCAAAAAAAAAGTTGTTTCTTTCGATACCGGAATGTGAGTACTAATATCAGTAAAAGTATCGGGTAAAAATACTAGTATCGAAAGGAAAATATCGATATTAATAAAGTATCGATACTTTTTCACATACCTAGGCGTCACTCTAGCAATAGCCTAATCAAGACTCCCGATGAAGGGGAGATAGGGGCTCGAATGACGGTCGGGTGTACCGAGGGTGGTTTTAACTAAACGGTTTTTCACTCTCTCTCAACGCAAATATGGGTATACTTCCTCTAAAATTCTGCCTTCCTCATTCTTATCTTCATCTAACTACTGAGAGATTGTTACAAGTGATATCTCTTTTTTTTTAGCTATAAGTATTCATATTTTATTTTAAATATGGGTACAAATTCTTTACCTCATCTAAATTCCTTTCTCTTCTAATCATATTACAGGAAATCTCATTGTATTGCGATACCTGAATCGAAGTTTATGACTAGGCACAGTCTTATATTCTTAGGAAATCTGTTAGTTGAAAACTGCAAACTCATGGTGACACAATGGCCGTGTGGAAAAAAAAAATCCATTATATTTACATTCTTGGTCCATTAAATTAGTGACGAAAATATCAATCATTCAGTAATCCATACGAAAGTACTGTTGGAAGATTTAAAATTAATGAAGTAAACCACGAGCGGGTAGTAAGACGTGATGTTGAAGAAGAAAAAGACATATTTATAGAATGTTCAATTTTAGTGACTTTTAATCAATATTTGTGGTTAAAAGTGGGCTTCCTATATAAAAAAATATTTATCGGGTGTGTGTATATATATATATATATATATAAAATTAAATGTTATAATGTTAATCTAGAATCATATGTTAGTATAAAAGGGTCGTCCTAGAATGTTTTTACTTTACTACTTGTTTTAAGGTGACCTGGTGGTCTAGGGGTAAGGTGTCAGACTTCTGTGCTGGCAGCCGGGGTTCAATCCTCGGTCCCGGCACAGATTTATCTGATTACCAAACCCTTCCTTCACCTCTGACAAGACATCTTGTTAATGTGGGGAATGCCAGGCCTCCACCGTGGTTCGGATTCTACGTTAAACTGTAGGTCCTCCATTTCATCTCACAATCACCCTACCATTATACATTAGCGTAAGTGCGTATAACCCGAACGGGTAGTAAGACGTGGTGCTAATAATAATAATAATAATAATGTATTATTGGTCGGTACATGCTATAATTTGCTCTCGTGATCTCCCCTTCAGGTAACACTGGACTGACCAGATCATACTATTCTGCGTCTGCGTCTCGTCTCACCATCCCCAAACGAAAGTTAGAAGAACTCTCCAAGGACATGTGGTGTGCGCAGAACCAACCAATGCCTCTGATATGTTTTGTATCGTCGCAGGGATCCCCAAACTTTCTATACCGTAGGAGCCCTTGTACCAGAAAAAAACATGTTTATTTACTCTGATTTAATGAAAATTAAATGTATTTAAAAAAAAATCGAAAAAAACAACACAGGTGCTGGCTCCGCCTTTGGAAAATGTTCTTTTATTCAGATTTGAAAAAAAAAAGGGGGGGGGGCAATCTAATTAACATAGCACATTGGAAAAACGCTATTTTAGTGTACCATCCATCATCTGCAGCGTCTTATCCTATTTATAAAGTAGATCGTGTACCTATATTTCTAGCTACAACATACAATCTGTTGGTAGTAATTTTCGTCCGTTTCCGGTACAGTCTGTTTGTGGTAATTTCACCCCTTTCCCACACGATCTGTTCGCGGTAACTTTGGTCCTTTCCTAACGCAGTTGGTTCGTGATATTTGTATCATAGGATTGTAAAGGGGCGAGGGGAAAGTGTAAGACGGATGAGAGGGAGGTGGGGGGCTATCCAGAAACTATTAGTCACTTGTTGTTTTTATCGACAATTTTCGGAGAAAAAACATCGAGAAAGTGATTCTTGTTTTGGAAGTATGATAGTTAAAATCATATATTTAAAAAATTAGTTAAACTAATACTATTGAGTAAGTTACTATTAAAATCACTACTTAAATAATACTAATCAAACTAATGATTATTTTATCTTATAAGCACAAGAATCCTTTTAAAATCATTTTCACAAAGGGAGAGCTGTGCATAATTGAGGGACTCCATAACCCACCTACTCCTACACCGTAGCTTCACCACTCGCCCGAATACATCCGGCTAGATTTTTTTTTAAGTGGATGAATGTGGAACTATTTCTAACTCTTTTACAAAAGGGCCTTAGCTACCGGCTACACCAACGGTTTCATATTAATTGCATTAGTTGTTGCTCTTTTAACTCCACCTCTCAATTTCTCTCCCTTTTTTTCTCCAGCGGCATCTTTACAATCTGAATGAGTGAGACTTTCAGTGCGTCGTTTTGAAGTGGGTATGGGAGGGAGTGGGGGGGGACAAAAAGTCTGCATTCGAGTGCTTTCCCTTTCAGGCGAGTTGGGAGATTGAATTCTCCCATCACAATGGGGCGCTTTTGTTGTCGGGCCATCTTGCGTCATTCACCTTTTTCCTAGGACAACCTGGGCACTGGAGTTCGTTTACCTCCGTTAGGTTTCATGGCTTTTGTTTTATTTTGTGCACCGCGTCTTACTACACGTCCAAACTGTCCGCGTATTTATTCTACCGAGGTAGGGAGTATGATGTTAGAATTTAGAGGAACTGTACCCGCATTTGTGGGGACCGATAGACACAGACCACCTCGTCAACAGCAATCTAATATCCTTCTAGAGTGACGCCTAGGCTGCATTCCCACTTCCACCCCCACCTTTCACTCCCAACATCTTAGCTCAGTTGGATCACGTCTGCCTCTGAGAGTCTTGGGTTTTATTATTATTATTATTAGCACCGCGTCTTACTGCCCGTTCGGGTTATACGCACTTACGCTAATGTGTAATGGTAAGGTTATTGTGAGATGAAATGGAGGACCTACAGTTTAACGTGGGATACGAACCACGGTGGAGGCCTGGCATTCCACACATTCACAAGCTGTGATTAATACACGTCTTGTCAGAGGTGAAGGAAGGGTTCGGTTTGGGTTTGATGACCGATATTGTCGACAAAACTTTTTTTGTAATTAATTAATGGTTGGGGGGACGAGGTGAGTTAGACTATCTTTTTAAGATCTGTTCACCACTTCTTACTCCCCATCTGTGCTATCTTATTAACATTGATTTGGTAGGGATAGGGGAGAGGGGAGGTAAAAGGAAACTAACCAGTATTTGGTTGGAGTGGAGAATGAACAACAACTTAGGAAATACCACCCAACTGGGATACGAACCTGTGTGACACCATCAAACCACACTGGAGCGTAACTTAATACGATAAACTTAACGTTAACTTAATGTAAATAAACTAAATTGGGTGATCAGGATTCACGTAACGTAACCTTCCCTGACTGAGGTTATGGGTGCTGATGACAACTTAGCTCATCATCAAGGCCCTGATTTTGTTGACATGCCATCTTTTTTTTAGTCCATTATAGACAACGTTCAGTTGTACATAAACTCTGTTCATGATCTCCTGGTTGTAGCAATGTATATTTTATAAGTCATTTTTGCCATTTTAGATTTGTAGGTCTTTTTTCTTGCTTTTTATTGTCTAAGAAGTCATCTTTGAGCATATTTTGCAAAGAAAATTTAAGATTGTATTCATATATTTATAAATGAATTATCGGTGCTTCGATAAAACATGAATATTCAAACATCAGATATCTTACCACACACTTGTTGATGTACGAGTCCAAATGAACTTGATGCACCTTTACCTGCGTGCTTATAAAATCCACATTTCTGGTGAGACCTTCACTACCAACAAGTTGGAGGGTTGCAGGGAGAGGGGAGAACCATTCTTAGAGTTCAAATAAACTTTGTAACGTCTTTACATTCTGGTGAGTCACTCACTATACCATGTCTGGAAAGGACTGAGGAAGGGATGGGGAGCTATCGCTTTTAAATCAGGTGTTTGTATTCCAATGTTAAGTAGAACATGGGATTTTAGCTGTCAAAATATTTTAAATTCATAGTTTTCATTTATAAAGTGCACGCTATATTTATTCGTTTGCAATAATTGTATGTGTATTTAGAATGATTTGAACCAAACCATCTAAAGCGAGTCATTTGAGGGAAATTATTACTGAATTAGGAGAGGATATTTTTTCTACAGAGAGTGAAATACTTTTCTGTAAAATATGTTAAGTGAAAGTGGCTGGCATCAGATAAAAGATCTAGCCATTCAACAGCAGATCAGTCGCAACAAACATGTCCGTGGTATCCAGTATATCGATAAAAAGAAAACCTCTCAATTATTACTTGCACGAAATGCATTCACGAATCAAGAAAAATCTTCAACCTTTTATAAAGATTTGTGTGACGTTCTGGTATCTGCGAACATTTCCTCTGTGGAAACTGAGCAATGTTAAACTAAAGGAATTCCTGGGACTGTATGCGGGTCATTCTATTCCAGACGAACTTGTGAATGTGGGGAATGCCAGGCCTCCACCGTGGTTCGGATTCCACGTTAAACTGTAGGTCCTCCATTTCATCTCACAATCACCCTACTATTACACATTAGCGTAAGTGTGTACAACCCGAACGGGTAGTAAGACGCGGTGTTAACAATAATAAAACAAGTCTAAAACCTATTTTGTGGGTTGGTGGGCGGGAGGGTGAAAGGTCTGGCGTGGATTCACAACCGACCAAAGTATCCCTCCGCGCCAACAAGAACAGATGGCTCACTGAAACCGTAGATGGCGCTAGCTACCGGACAGGTCTTGAGGAAAAATCATACATTTGGAAATATCAGTTTTCTAGAGAACGAGTGAAATTTTTATGTTAATACTTTAAACACCCCTTCTAAGATAATATATCGATGTTTATTAAATGTTACATTTTCTTATTTTTTGCTATGCATCCGGTAGTTTTCTATTGAAAAATGTCAATTTTATCGATATTTGATTACTGTTAAATGATGGAGGGGTGTAAATAATTTTTTTACTTAATCAACATGCTTCTATTCTTGAACAAACCGTTTCCGAAAAGAAAATTGCAAAATAATTAAAAATTCTTGAAGATAACTGTTTCCATGGCTCTGCATTTCCACGCCAAATGAAAAGGGTCAATCGCCTGAAGTTGACCGTGATCCTGGTTTGATGCCCTCACGCCAGCCATTTAAGGTGGCATCTCCATGCTTCGGTGGGACAAGGAATAACACGGTTGGCCTCAGAAAACACAAAGAGCCGCTTTCATTGGTTATTAATATTATTATTACTACTACGACATTTTTTAGCACCAACCCGCCTCGGTGGCGTAGTTTGCTAACGCGCTTGTCGTGTTGAGCTCTACTGCTGAGGACGGGGAGATCGAGGTTCGAATCTCGGTCGGGTGAACTGGGGGTGGTTTTTCCTAAATGGTTGTCCACTTTTTCTCCACGCAAATGCGGGATCACTTCCTCTGATTAAAAAACCTTCCCCATTCCTAAGCCATTAGTGTAATTAGTATTTAAAGTGTATAACCCGAACGGGTAGTAAGACGCGGTGCTAAATATTATTATTATTTTATCACCGCGTCTCGACACCATTTCGGGTTGAACGCTTATGTTGCCAACTAATTAAGCTAAGGGTTTTAGGGATTAGAAAGGTTATATTTAGAGATAGTGTACACGCATTTTCGTGAAAGTAGAGTAGAAATCTTTTTTTTTTAACTCGGTACATCCGACAAAGATTCGAACCTCGAACTCTCCATGAGCAGTTATCCCATTTATTTCAAACCTGATACCTTAAACCGTGTGACCATCAGTGCAGGCAGATAGAAAATCTCGCGTCTATAAATGCCAACGGATAATGTTTAATCAAGGGGTTTTACTCGAGCTTTACGTCCAAAATGAAAACATAAAAAATCACAAAATAGAAGAATAGAGCTCTAATTATTTAACTGTATATTTTTAACTAAGGACTTTACATCTAGAAGTAGTTTTATGTCGAAAACGATAATTATCAAGGCCATGATCATAAAATTAAATAGTTTTGTGACTGAACGATATTATGATCATCATAGTTAAATAGATTTTATTAATTTGGATGAATTTGTTTTTTTGATTTTAAACATCCTAGAGCTATTTTAATTATATTTTATCGTCTCTTCATTTGTTATGTAGATGTGGATTCAAAATTCCGGCACTAAGAAATATGCCTTATAGCTTAGGCTGGGTTTATATGTATGCGTAATGGGTAACTAACTAACAGCGAATAGTGCATATCACATAGTGCGCAAAAAGTTGACACATTATTTTCAATGAAAGCATTCATAATCGATACATATTAAATTATGCACAACGCACAATGTTGTTTTTCTAGCTTTTTATGCGTTATGCATGGAGTTGAGCATATACGACCCTTGTATCAGTTAATGAGAATGTGAAGAGAAGCTCTAGACCCAGGGGTAAAAGTGCGGGCTGAAGTGGGGGGGGG
>CABFOV010005161.1:23009-45151 GCA_902141375.1 Timema poppense
ACAGATTTATCTGATTACCAAACCGTTCCTTCACCTCTGACAAGACATCTTGTGAATGTGGGGAATGCCAGGCCTCCAACGTGGTTCGGATCCCACGTTAAGCTGTAGGTCCTCCATTTCATCTCACAATCACTCTACCATTACGCATTAGTGTAAGTGCGTATAATACGAACTGGTAGTAAGACGCAATGCTAATAATAATAAAGTAAAATGTTATCAATGCTGACAGAAAAGATATGTTTGTGTTTTCCAACAGTCTCCACGATCCAATGTCTATTACTAAGAAGATCCAGGCATACATCTACTCCCGAAAGCTCCCCACACACATCATTGGCTGTTTGTAAATTTGAATTGTATCCTACATGAGAGTCTTGGAGATCGTTCTGTGATTTAGAAAGCCTGTGTCTGCTTGTGTCTTCAGACAGTAACGGCAGCGTCGCCGTGAGTTTGCCGCCACCCGCCGACCCCTCCAACCCGCGCGACGGCGAGAAGTCCGCGTGGTATTCCCGGGCGAACCATGACGAGAGGATGCGCCGCGTGGTCGACCGGGCGAGAAGGGGGTGCACCAAGAAACTCCTGTACAAGAGGATCCCCGTACTGACGTGGCTCCCTCAATACAACCTGAGCGTGGCCGCTTCTGACCTGGTGGCCGGATTCACCGTCGGACTCACCGTCATACCCCAGGCCATAGCGTACGCCAATGTTGCCGGCCTCCCCCCGCAGGTAAACCTGGGTCGACCCTAGACTTACCTGGTCGATGCTAGACTTACCCGGTCGATGCTAGACTTACCTGGTCAATGCTAGACTTACGCGGTCGACGCTAGACTTACCTCGTCGACGGTAGACTTACCTAGACGACGCTAGACTTACCTCGTCGATGATAGACTTACCTAGTCGACGATAGACTTACCTCGTTGACGATAGACTTACCTGGTCGATGCTAGACTTACCTAGACGACGCTAGACTTACCTCGTCGACGATAGACTTACCTCGTCGACGATAGACTTACCTAGTCGACGCTAGACTTACCTAGACGACGCTAGACTTACCTAGTCGACGCTAGACTTACCTAGTCGACGCTAGACTTACCTAGACGACGCTAGACTTACCTAGACGACGCTAGACTTACCTAGACGACGCTAGACTTACCTCGTCGACGATAGACTTACCTAGTCGACGATAGACTTACCTAGTCGACGATAGACTTACCTAGTCGACGATAGACTTACCTAGACGACGCTAGACTTACCTAGACGACGCTAGACTTACCTAGACGACGCTAGACTTACCTAGACGACGATAGACTTACCTAGACGACGATAGACTTACCTAGACGACGATAGACTTACCTCGTCAACGATAGACTTACCTAGACGATAGACTTAATATATGCTAGATTTAATCGATGATAGATGTGCGGTATCTTTCTATCTGACAACACAACAATAACGCTGTCAGCGGGTAAATATTTGAGATATTGCTTTAGTCGGTGTTTTGATTTGTCGGTTTGTTCCAGTACGGCCTGTACTCATCCTTCATGGCGTGTTTCGTGTACACCATCTTCGGCAGCTGTAAGGACAGCCCCGTGGGGCCCACGGCCATCGCCGCAATCCTCACGAGGGAGAACCTGCACGGTCTAGGTCCAGAGTTCGCTGTTCTCATGTGCTTCCTGTGCGGCTGCGTCGTCATGCTCATGGGAATCTTACAGCTAGGTCGGTACACACTTCACTGTTGTTGTTAATACAGAGGTTCTCAACCTGGGGGTCCCGGTCCGCAGATCCATAGAGGCTCGCGAGGTCTCTTAAGAGGTCCGGTTCAACATCCAAATTTAGTGGTATTACTAACATCTTTCAAAAGATACATCTTGATCAAACGTGTAACCCAAGGTTTAGGATCGAGGTAGTTTGTTTTAGAGAAGTTGCACCCACGTTAGGGTGGAGAGGGTATGACAAAATAAAGTGATAAATTACGTGTTTGGAACCATCCCAAGTGCATTTGGCCAAGATTCAACCTTGACCTCCCCAGGTAATTCAGTCTATGGCATACCTCATGTCCTGGACGGTGTGAGACGACTGTAGCGGGCCAGATCCAAGTATCTCAATGCTTGTACAGGTTTCCTGATTGACTTCATCAGCGGGCCGGTGTCTGTGGGCTTCACCTCCGCAGCGGCCATCATCATCGCCACGACCCAGATCAAGGACCTCCTGGGACTCAGTTTCCCCGGCAGCAAGTTCCTCGATGTGTGGGAGCAGCTGTTCGAGCACATCTCCGAGACGCGGCTGTGGGACACCCTCCTAGGGTTCGCATGCATGGCCATCTTGCTGCTGCTAAGGGTGAGTGCACCCCTCTGACCATATCCTGGGACTTACCTGCGTAGCCATCTTGCTGGTGCTAAGGGTGGGTGTATCCTTCAAACAGACCTTTTGGTGGGCGCCCAATTCACCCAAAGGGGTAAAATATTTGACTGCAGCTACACTAACTTAATTTAGCCTTGAATCCCCAATTGCGGAAATATCGATAACATTTTGGACATTTAATTTGACCAAACCACCTCATGGAGACTTTGGTACAAGACAGGTAGTTTGTATATTTCTTAGCCCTCCTAAGTTGTGAAAGCAAGATAATTAATTTCAAAAGCTATCCCTTGTGTTAATATACAGTAGCCCCATGGCTTCTTTGGTGCTGACTGACAGCTCACAGCTGACTTACGACAGTCAACATTTAGGTATATACCTACATTTTGGACTGTCAGAAGTAACAGCTGCTAAACACATGTTTTTGCAGATCATATGGTTCGGCGTAGGGATACATAATTGGGTCTGACAACTTTTCAAAGCCTTTAGCTGTCAGCTGTGAGCTGTCACTCAGCACCAAAGAAGCCATGGGGCTACTGTACTATAGAAAAGAGAAGTGCCTAGGGCACTTGTTTTTATTATATGAAAAGGAAAGGGTGGCTGAGAGTAGATGGGGGGGTGTAGTTTTTAGGGCCTCTTTATTTGAAGAACTGTAGTTCACTGATGTGCGTCCCTCTATCCGACCCAGAAAGCGAAGGACATCCCGGTGGGCCCTGCAGACACCAACAAGAGGACCACCCTCCAGAAGGTGCTTGGACAGATGCTGTGGTTGATCTCCACCGGTCGCAACATCCTCGTGGTGGTTGTGTGCGCCGTCATGGCCTACACGTTCAAACTCCACGATGTTGAGCCGTTTTTGCTCACAGGTATGAAAACATTCTACCCTCGTTCAATAAGATTGCCTTCTCGGTGATTTCGAAGCTATTTTATGAAGCAGGTTGCACCTTAGTTTGACATACCTGAGCATTCGGAAGAAATTTCACATTTGAATGCAGTTGTCTGAAATAGAAATAGAGGGAATAAAATAAGTAGTTCACCCTAGGAGGACACTAGTCTATATGCTGATAACACTTTCCCTCTTTTGCTGAAGAGTATACACACTTTTTATACTAATTGCACTAGGACATCGTTGATATGTATTTAAAATTTACCTTTTTTTTAGGAGCAATTTACTATTCTAGATAAATATATTTTTCCACCGCTTTTCTTAAATCTACATCCTGGCAACATGTTTGTGAATAAACCAAATAGCTTAATTTGAAAAAGAAAGAGAAAAAAAAAGGTTAAAAGAATTGATTTAAGATGATTTTTCTTTTTGTGGCAATGTAAGAGTTATTTCTATCCAGTCCAGTCCACTTCTTTATTCCTTGTCACTATTTTGAGCTAGTTCTACTATCCAGTTCACCCCATTACACACTATGAGTGTAAACAAGGACAATCGTGTATTGAATTAACTGTTCTGTCACTTAGCCCACTCTTAACGGGATGATATCAAAGTTTGCCGAGCATTTAGTCCTCTTGTGTCGACCGCTTGGCTGTCTATCACTTTGTCCTCTTATATGGGAGCTTGTCTATCACATGGACATGCGCTTGTCTAGCAGTTGGTCCAAGTCGTGTCGATCACTTGGTCCATGTCGTTTCTGGGTGTCTAGCAGTTGGTCTGTTTACAGATTTGTCTTCTCATGTCGATCGCTTGGTTGTCTATCACTTTATACTCCTATACTTGAGCTCGTCTAACAGTTGGTCCAAGTCGTGTTGGCCACTTGACCCACCCAGCCTTCCAAATAATTGCTTTCATTTTGTCTACCTGCTGTTTGCCGATCACTTGGTCCACGTCGTTTATTCATGTCTAGCAGTTGGCGGTCTACCACTTTGTCCTCTCGTGTCGGCCACTTTGTTGTCTTATCACTACACCCTATCTTTTTAAGGTCCATTCTAATGTTATCCACCCATCTGCATCTAGGTCTTCCCGATGGTCTCTTTTCCATTGGGTTGGCCAGTCAATATCTTTAATGTGGTTCTTAGTTTCTTCCATTCACCCCAGATGGACCCAGATGAGTAATGCATCACCTATAGATGTGGTTCTTAGTTTCTTCCATTCACCCCAGATGGACCCAGATGAGTAATTCATCACCTATAGCTCTCCAATTCTCAGTTTGAAGATGAGTACGGTTTATTTCTTTACGCAGGATACGTGAAGCCCGGCTTGCCGCCCTTCCAACCTCCTCCTTTCACGGCCACCGTGGGGAACACCACCTACTCCTTCTTGGACATGACGAGCTCCCTGGGATCCGCACTCTTCGTGGTGCCCCTGCTCGCCATCCTCGAGAACGTCGCGCTGGCCAAGGTCTTCTGTGAGTACCCCTTTATTCTTGTTTTTTCTCTTTTGGACGAACATTGAATATTTTATCTAATCATCATGTTTATCTTAGAATTAATTTAGAATGAGTTGATCTCCTGTACTGGCATTTTAATTGTGAATATACTTACAATTTAGACGTTCATATGTGGCCCTAACTGCAAAGCAGACAAAGAATAAGATGAGAAGATCAGGTAATAACAAGTGTGCAAGTTAGAGGAGAGTAATGGAAGCACATAAAGGAGGAAGGAAAGAGGAAGATTGAGCCATTTTACCAAACTGACCCGGCCACAGGCTGGAAACAGTTGATGATAGTGGTGATGATCTAAGAATTTTACAAGGATTCGGTGACCTGGTGGTCTAGGGGTAAGGTGTCAGACTTCTATACTGGTGGCCGGGGTTCAATCCTCGATCCCGGCAAAGATTTATCTGATAACCAAACCCTTCCTTCACCTCTGACAAGACATCTTGTGAATGTGAGGAATGCCAGGCCTCCACCGTGGTTCGGATTCCACGTTAAACTGTAGGTCCTCCATTTCATCTCACAATCACCCTACCATCACACATTAGCGTAAGTGCGTATAACCCGAACGGTTAGTAAGACGCGGTAATAATAATAATAATAATAATAATAATACAAGGATTCAACTTGCACTGGTAGGCACACAGACTAAGTGTCTAGTTCGTTGTCTGGTTTTTCTGTGATAGGTTTGAATCCTGGCTGGGTGTAATGAATATGGCTTTCCCCTAAATTATTTCCCACTCTCCCTCCACACAAATGCGGGCTTATTCGCTCTAAATTTTCCCTTCCTTATCCTTTATTCATTTAGTGTGATTAAATGTATGTACCCTAAACGACTAGTGAAATACAAAGAAAATAAATAAGGACACAAGGGTGAACTTGAAGGGTGAAGAACGTGAACATTTATTTGCCCCCTCTCTTTCCCCTCTTTCCATCCACAACAAGGTAGCAAATAATTTTATTAAAGGCTTAAAATAACTGAATTTCAAATATGATAACAGCTTGCAATACTGTGCAGTCCTAAGACAAACAAAATCCTTGTGGTTGGTGTTACTTGAACATAAATTACACTATTTCCACAAATATCACTTGATTACTCAAGTCTGATAAGATCTATTGAGGATCCAAAAGTGTGTGTGTGTGCATATATATAAACATGTGCACACACACACACACAGCCCTTTTTTAAGGTTCAATATTTTTTTTTAGGTTTTCTTAGAAAAAAAAGTTTACCCACTCCTGATTTAGAGTCAAGTTGGCTCTTTAAGGAAAACCACTTTCCATTTTATTTAAGTAACATGCATAGTTTTATAGACGATTCGTTGCTATGCCTTCATTTCCTTGTTTTGTCGAACGCAGCGGACGGTCGAGCCATCGACGCCACCCAGGAGATGCTGGCCATTGGCGCTTGCAACATCCTGTCGTCCTTTGTGAGCTCCATGCCGGTGTCCGGAGCCCTGTCTAGAGGAGCAGTCAACCATGCCAGCGGGGTGGCCACCACCTTCGGTGGCATCTACACAGGTGAGCGTGGGGATCCCTTTTAGTCTGGTGCCTACCCAACTCGGTGGCGTAGTTGGCTAACGTGCTATCGTGTTGAGCTTGACTGCCAAGGACGGGGAGATTGAGGTTCGAATCTCGGTCGGGTAATATTTTTTTTCTCTCTTTCTAAATGGTTTTCCACTCTCCCTCCACGCAAATGCGGGTTCGCTTCCTCTAATTAAACCTTCCCAATTCCTTATTCATTAGCGTAATTAGTACTTAAAGCTTATAACCCGAACACCCGCCTCGGTGGCGTGGTTGGCTAACGCGCTTGTCGTGTTGAGCTCGACTGCTGAGGATGGGGAGATCGAGGTTCGAATCTCGGTCAGGTGAACTGGGGGTGGTTTTTCCTAAATGGTTTTCCACTCTCCCTCCACGCAAATGCGGGTTCACTTCCTCTAATTCAACCTTCCCAATTCCCAATCCATTAGAGTAATTAGTACTTAAAGTGTATAACCCGAACGGGTAGTAAGACGCGGTGCTAAATATTATAACCCGAACGGGTAGTAAGACGTGGTGTTAAATAATAAATAATAATAGTCTGATGGCTATACAGACTTTCAGCGACATAAACATTCTAGAAAGGAACAGGATTAGGAAAGAGAATTGTAGCACTGTTGGTGACCTGGCGGTCTAGGGGGTAAGGTGTCAGACTTCTGTGCTGGCGGCCGGGGTTCAATCCCCGGTCCCGACACAGATTTATCTGATCAACAAACCCTTCCTTCACCTCTGACAAGACATCTTGTGAATGTGGGGAATGCCAGGCCTCCACCGATCACCCTACCATTACACACTAGCGTAAGTGCGTATAACCCGAACGGGTAGTAAGACGCGGTGCTAATAATAATAATAATGTAGCACTGTTTTTTTAGCACCACGCCTTACCACCCGTTCGGATTATACACTTAAGTACTGATTATGCTAATTGGTTAAGAATTAAGAAGATATAACTTAAAAATATTGTACCTGCATTTGTGTGATGGGAAACCAGTTTTCAAACTCTTGGTAAACCATTGGTGCGAATTTTCAAATGAAAATATTTGGTATTATTTACGAGATTTGGTTTAAAAATTCCACATTCGATAGTTCAAATCATAATCTTTCATAAACTTAGTGAAGTTCGACGCTCTCTTATTACAGCGAAGGACTAAACTAAGGATCCTAGTAAACAAAACTGTGTTATGTGTGTTTCAGGAATCCTCGTCATCCTGTCACTGTACCTGTTCACCCCTTATTTTGCTTACATCCCCAAGGCATCCTTGGCAGCTGTCATTGTGGCGGCAGTTGTCTTCATGGTGGAATTTCATGTCGTCAAACCCATGTGGAGGACGAAAAGTGAGCTGAACTGCCATTTTGGTTCAGTGTTTCGTAGCTATATGGTTAATACTTTTGACTAGGGATGAGTTCCTCAAATTCAGAAGAATATTCTACAATTGAGGACTCAACAGTCTTAAGATTTGATGTTCGGAATAAAATATATATAAAAAAAATACATTAAAAAAATTTGAAACCTTTTATTTTTAAATATATAACTGAATATTAATTTGGTTTATTTCAACTTAATCTTAGGGCAAATCAAACAACCAAACTACTTTACTTGATTTGAACAAAATCAAAACACTTTGGAAAATTTAACCTCCTACGCTTGAGATGTTTTTAAGGATTTGTATTCAGATTTTAAAAAAAAAGTTCATTCGACTTATCTATACTGAAAATAAAATCCATAGCGTCAGTCTGCAAGAGAACTAGCAACGTTCATCTGTTGGTGAAGATGGTGCCAACATTTGTGTATAAAGGGTATCATGTGGTCAGCACAACAAATTATATGGTTGTTAATATTAAATATATAGACTGGAGACTCTACTTCCTGATTCAAGTAGCTCCTCATTTGTCCTCACAAGGCTGAGTAAATCTCGTTCCAAGGATCCAACCCGGGACTTCTTGATCTGTAGCTAGTAACTTTGGCCTCGAGACTACAGTCTCTATTCTTTCAAATTAAAAGAAAAAATTCTTTTTTGTGGTGTAACCTATTTTTGTTTATATGATTTTTTTTTTCTATAAGGTTTATAAGTTATAACAATTTATAAAGTTTTGGTTTAAGGTATAATTTGATTGAAGAAATACACACACATATACACCTCCCCCTTTCCGTCTTCCTCGCAGAAGGTCTGCTCTGCAGTGCGAGAAAGTGGCGTGCAGACCTTTTGTTTGGATATAACTCACAAATTAACCACATATATCTTCCGTTTGATCTTCACTCGATTAATTATAAAACTATTTCCCATACAGTCCATAATTATTGTTTCGAATAGAAAACTTTTCTTAAAAGTTTAATTCTGACTTTAAAAAATGAAAACATGGTTATGTTTATTGAAATGTTAGAAAATAGAAGAGCAAAAGTAGACGTCACATGCAGTCTAACTTTAAAGGTGTGGACGATTTCATCGTTATGATTGAATGGGAGTGTAAGAAAGTGTTGTAAAGGGTGTACTTCATACCAGTAGTTACATATACAACAGAAACATGGACATCAAATATAAGAGAGACCAGGAGAGTGGAGGCCATGAGAATGAAGTTTGTGAGGAGTATGTTAGCTGTCACAAGGAGAAACAGGATTAGGGATGAAGTTATCCGGGATAGAGTGGGAGTACATGAGATAGTAGAGGAAGCAAGGGTGAGATGTTATGGGCATGTAATGAGGACGGAAAAAAGGAGAGAATACCAAAGAGAATAGTGAAGTTTTAAGTCTGTAGAGAAAATACCTCAAAGGAGACGAGGGAAGAGATGGGAAGAGCATATAACAAGTTTGTGAGCGAGAGGTAAAGAATGGTGGAAGAACAGAGAAAGATTGAGGCATTTTAATAAACAGACCCAGTCCTCGGTCTGAAAACAGTTCATGATTATCATAATGATGGTTTGATCAACCCCTGAAGCAAAACTATATACACTATCCTAAATGTATGGGCATTTAAGTTTTCCTGTATCTACTCTAATAGCCAGGAAATGGCCCTCAAGGTCACACCATAGTATGGAAGCTGATATAAGCAGCACAATTCAGATTCTATATAATAGAAAAGAGTATTAATATCATCAAAGAACTAATGCTTTTATGTAATATTCAAAACAGTGCTTCTAAATATATATACACAATTTTAAGTCTATTAAAATATTTTGTCTTCTTCATCTGCCGACAGAATTGGATCTTATTCCTGCAATTGCAACGTTCCTGTCGTGCCTATTCATCCGTTTGGAGCTGGGGATCGTCATTGGTATCGGCATCAACATCTTGTTTCTGCTCTACGCATCTGCTAGACCGAGCGTCCATGTCGAGAAGGTTACGGTGAGGCTTCACCCAGTCTGGAGTATCAAGTTAAACTCACATGTGCTAATATCTACACTCAGGGGTGGACTGAAAGGTTCCAAGGGGCCTGAGACATATCTGATGAGCCTTTAACATAGATTCATAAATACCAGCGAATATATAGTTCAGTGTAGGTTGAAGTGGGGAGGTGAAGTATTAGTATTTTCATTATTGATGAATTTGATCCTAAAGCCATTTCAGATACAATATCGATGATTACATTTCAATCTAGTCTACTAATAACATTAGCATGTACTTTATACTGGCTGACCTAGTGGTCTAGGGGTAAGGTGTCGGACTTCTGTGCTTGGGGTCCGGGGTTCAATCCTCGTTCCCGGCACAGATTTATCTGATTACCAAACCCTTCCTTCACCTCTGACAAGACATCTTGTGAATGTGGGGAATGCCAGGCCCCCACCGTGGTTCGGATTGCACGTTAAACTGTAGGTCCTCCATTTCATCTCACAATCACCCTACCATTACACATTAGCGTAAGTGCGTATAACCCGAACGGGTAGTAAGACGCGGTGATGATAGTAATAATACTTTATACTGACATGAGCAAAAATGTTTTTAGTTTATTAGACAGTAGCCGGAAGTATATATTTGATACATTTAAGTTTGTAAAATGATCCTTTAGTTGCTAAGCTTGTAGATTACAAAGCTAGTTACAGTCATTATTTAATAAACAAATTATTTTACATTTGGCTTAAGAAATTGTTTTTAAACATCAAGAAACAATAAATGAGAATGTTTTAAATTTAGTGGCATTGTATATCTTTCAAAATTATATTTTCTGGGCACCCTCGGACCTATTCACTAGAACTTTTGACTAAAATTAAATAGAAAAATAATTTAGAATCGAAGTGGCCGCTTCAAATCGAACCGACCCATCAGGACATTTCTCGGTGTCCCGGCAGTTCAGTTCACCCCTGCCTTCAGCCCATGGGTCTGTCCTTAGAATATTATAATACTTTTTTTTTCATGATCTTTGACCCTCCCCTACCTCTCTATGGGATCATAAGATTTCCCGTCAGCCCCCCCTCCTCCCCCACTTTTATCTTACAATCTGATAAATTAAGTTATTTTAACTGTTTAGTTATTTTTATACATAATAAAATCTGATAAATTAATTTATTTTAACTGTTTAGTTATTTTTATACATAATAATTGGTAACAAAGCAAGTGATATGAGTATGTTGTACTAAAAAAAACACATTTTTGGCCCCCAACACATGCAGAAATGTTGCACAGAGGCAAAAACAAATGAAGACACTGACATTTTCCCTTCCCCCGAACTTTATGGTGAAATTGCGACATCTAGCTGTTTCCATCTTGATCCAGGTTGAAGATATTTTTATCGGGGATGTTAAATAGGGACACATTTCTACACCTGATTTCTATATATATTTTTTATTCAAACAAATAAAATTATAATAATAGTTATTATTAAAAAAAAATTCAGTTGTCATGTGTATTGCATTTAACTATCCTTGTGCAAAATATGAAGTCTGTATTATTATTTCGACTATTTCATCACTGCAGTGAAAATTAGTGATTAAATTGGAGTTGGTCATCGAATGAAAATGAAACCTTTTAGAATTATATGACAAGACAATTTTTTTTTATAGATTGTGTTTCACAATAAACATTGATAAGAAACAACACGTGGGATAGATTTCGACCCCTCTCCTAACCATTCCTCCTGTCATAAGAAAATGTATAAAAATACTGAACACATCCTCATTCGCCTCCAAAAGCCTTTACATAATTTAAGGATGTCCCCAAATGGTTATCATCTTCTTGTTAAACATCCAACTTATTCTCCCCTCCTCGTAACCAGAGCTGGGGAGTAGATACTTCAAGCCTTTGACTCGGGAGTCCTTCATAATTGGTTAAAGTGTATTCGTAGGTAATAACAAATTTACTGCAGTAAAATGCTCCAATACAGATTACTTCATGGAAAACTTCTTTGACGTTATGAATAAACATTTAATTAAATTTGTCAAACAAAATTACAAATATTGGTCCTAGATAATAAAGTATGAGCTGGGGGCCCGGGGTTCAATCCCCTGTCCCGGCACCGATTTACCTGATTACCAAACCCTTCCTTCACCTCTGACAAGACTTGTGAATGTGAGGAATGCCAGGCCTCCACCGTGGTTAGGATCCCACATTAAACTGTAGGTCCTCCATTTCCTCTCACAAGCGTAAGTGCGTATAACGGGTTGTAAGATGCGGTGATGATAATAATAATAATAATAAAGTTTGAAGTTAAAATGATATATTTACCATATACCTATTGTTTTAATATTAAAAGTTTTTATTTTGAAGTCTGGGTCAATATGTTCTTACCAATTCACGCTCTCTGAATCTCATATTTTTCAGAGCTCATCCGGCTGCGAGTACCTCCTCATCACCCCGGACAGGAGTCTGGTGTTCCCCTCGGTGGAGTACGTGCGGAACTTGGTGACCAAGGCCGGGATGAAGGAGGGCTCCAGTTGTACCCCTGTTGTCATAGACAGCCGTCACATTCAAGGGGCAGACTTTACTGCGGCCAAGGTGAGTCTAGGGCAGAGCGTGGTGGCACCTAGGTACACTGCTCGGGTGGTTCATATCCATCTCTTCTTGGGGACCACGTAACAGATACGGGACTGAAAAACAGAATATTATACAAAATAGAAACAAAAAACAATATAAAGCCAAGTACGCTAGACACAACTTATTGTGCACAATTATATTCAAAAAAGCGTAAAGATGGCGGTCTGATTGATTGCACACAAGTTTTAACCAGAATGTTAGAACAGCACATACTATTGCATACAATATTTGAAATGAACACTGTGGTGACTTATATGCCATTTTATAAGGTTAAATACTCATAAAGTAATTTTTGGAAATTGTGTTCACTGCCTATGATCATCCATCAAATCTAGGAATATGAATGTAGTATTATTTTCCTTGTATTTTTATTTTTTATTCTTAAGCATTTGAAAACCTCTATATTTCAGGTTAAATCTCCTATTATTTTAATTCTTAGTTATTTCGACTTAGTATTTAGCTGTTAATGAAGGATTGAGGCATTTTTACTGAACTGACCTGGCTACAGGCTGAAAACAGTTGATGAGTAGCTTTAAGAGGAAACACATCCTCATAATTAGAGAAAGAGTATGGAAAAGTCACATATGAAAAACCACCCCCGTGCAAGTACATTTCCTCTAAGCTACCCTTGCAATGACTACCCTTTTAAGTAAATCACTATTAACCTCTATGTTGATTGAACTTACCGATAAAAATTAAAAAGTTTGAGTTTATGTTTTTTCAAACGCTACAATGTTACAGCAGAGTACAAAGTTTTCATCATATTTCTAAGTACACCTCATTTACCCTTAGAGTTCGGTCTTACCTTGATGGACTACACTATGGCCCTGTCTTAAAATCTGTCTCTAATGGAAACAGGCCAGGTAAATTTGCTACCCTCAACGGTAAATCAATTGTATCTACCAGTATTTGTCTAGTTTTCTGGTGGCTCTAATTCTGGAAATATAAAATGTTATAAGCACTAGATCTACCAAGAAGAAATAAAGGTATGCACAACATAATGTTTATACAATAAGGCCCCGATCGTTAGATTCCAAAGCCTCGCTGTAAAACAGAACATAACCTTTTTTAATTTTTAAATTGATATAAAATTCTAATAACATTTTTTTGCAATATCATATATAAAGTGCACAATAGATCAGTCACATGAATGAAAACTATTGAAGACAAACTAATAAAAACTATCGAATGATCATTCGATAATCAAAAGTTAGTCATTCGATAGGCCCATCACAGACTGGATTATCGACATAGTCATTCATTGCGTGCGTCATGCCGAAAAACGCCGTAAGAGTGAGACAAGTGCTGAACATAGCGAACATGTATATAATTGAAAACGCTGTATTAGCAGAATTCTGTAAAGTGTATCCCTACTTTATTATGTGTCAATCAAATTTTTTCTGTCCTACCCAGTCATGTGTTTTTATCAATTCTTCTTAGGGGATCAAGTCATTGATTGAAGACTTCGTGAAGAGGAACCAACCCATCTTGTTCTACAACCTGAAACCCAGTGTAGTGGAAGTCTTCCAAGGGGTGCAACCTAAGGAGTTTAAGCACTGCCACAATGAAGCAGAGTTGAACGAGTTATTAAAAGGTAAGTTTAGTAGGCAAGTCCTAGTCACCATTCTAATCAAAATGTCAAGCTCATCTAGTGACGAGGAGACTGGTACCTTCTCGAATACCGGCTGAGTGTACCAAGATTTGATTTTTCCTAAATGTTTTCCCCATCTTCAAACAAATGCAGGTACATTTACTTTGAATTTTATCTTCCTCATCCTTACCCTATTAGTTGATTAAAATTATACATCTCTCAGTTAAAAGTAAGATGAACCTTTTTTAAGACGTTAAATAAAAAATAAACTTAAGCTCTTTTGAGTAACGAGGTATCTGAATATTGTATTATATTATTATATTATCATGCTACATGAAACTTAAGAAGTCATTCGAGTTATACAGTCGTTTGAAGAAGTGTGTTGAATGAAGCTGGCTATTTTCTTGGTCTGTGACGTCAAGAATTGTAGTATATTTATCTTTAAGGAAAACCTCTTTTCACTTTATCTGGTACATTTTGTTATAGTTAGAAGAAGGTACAGGAAAAACAGATAGATTTCGGTATACTCTTTTAGAAAGTTATATTACACGTTTCACACTACTTCCTGATTAATTCCGATAGAATGAAAAATAGGTCTGTAGAGTGGGCGGTAATGATCAATTATTATTTTTTAATCAGCCATTACCTCTTTGTGCAATGGCGGCAGTATAAAGTGTGAACTGTGTTCTTATTTTCAGTTTGAGCCAATTATTGTGTTTGTTCCCTTTTTCTATCCATCTTTCCTGTGTCTTCTTCCAAATATGACACTATTTTATGTATTTGATTATTTAACAACATCTTCCTTCATTATTGACAAAGGTACATGTTAGTGGTCTATCCATCACTTTGACTCTTAAATAATTATTTTTTAGCACCTCGTTTTACTAGCCATTTAGGATATACACTTATGTACTAATTATGCTAATGGGTTTAGGGATAAGGAAGGTCATATTAATAGGAGGGATGCTAGAAAAAACCTTTTGGAAAATCCACCCTCAGTACACCAGATCAAGATTCGAACCTCGGTCTTTTTGTCACCATCACTCTAGCCTCCTGCAAGAATAATGCCTTAGACCATGCGGCCACTGGAGCGGGTTGGTTCCCTTTAGATTGAATCCAACATTTGCCTGGAATGTCCCTTTTCAACATATGATTAAAAGTATGAATAAAAAAAATATACTCGATTTGTATTTTTAATCAATTTTTATCATTTATTTAGTTCTTGTTTTGTTCTTTTTATTGATTGCCTTAAGTTTTTATTCCCATTTAATGTTTTTTTTTCTTTTGTTTATTTTATGTCCTATAATTTATGTTGTATATTGAATTAAATTAATGTAAGCCTTTTTTTTATTTCACAGAGTATGCAAAAAAACTGTCTCAAAGGAATTCTATTCAAATTAATGAAATTAATGGAAGACAACTTTAGTACTGCATTATTGGTAATAAAGATGAAAATAACGCGAGAAACATTACAATTGAAGGAGGCAATCAACTTGCAAGGACAAGGGAATGAAGACTGTCAAAGTTTTGGGACCAACTGTCTTTTTTTTTTAAATGTAGCATTGAAGAAGTAACGAATAAATACATTTCAGTATTTATCAATTTATCTTCTTCATAAATTCGACCAAGAAAAAGAATTAAAATTTTTTTACTACCTATGTAAATATTTTGAATATTTTTTTAACTATAATGTTATATTTGAGTCAAGTTTTATATCATTTTTAAACAAACACATACACAAATAAATAATTGTGATTTATGTCAAATAATGTGATCCTTTTTAAACAATCTATAGTTGGTTGCATATTATCAACTAAAAAAGAGATAACAAAAAAAAAAGGTTTTTTAATCTATGCGAATATTTGTTCAAACACAACATATATCATTGTCTTTAGTTTGTTGTATGAACTTGAAAAATATATAAATAATAAATGTCCAAACATTTTAAAATGTATTTATTCAGTAGTGTATTGTAAATATAGATATATAAGATACTTAAGATGGTCTTAACTTATACATAGTTAATTTTGTAATCTATCTGCTTGTAAACTTTTTTTTTCTGTTTGAAGCAAAGAATATTTTTTTTATTGTCAGCGTGCGATGTGTCGACTTTTATTTCAGATAGTGAGACCTAAGTTGGTGTAACAGACTGTGGTATTATGTTGATATTTAGTTGTGAATTGTACGAAAAGAGAGTGAATTGATTTGAAAAAATATTGCGGTTTTCAAACAGTGATTTATATATATTATATTTTAGGTTATGTTGTTATTTTTGAATATTTAAAATTTATTTTGTGTTGACCACATTGTGAACGCTTACCAAAACATTGAGTGGATTTATCCACACTAATTATGCCTCCAGGCAAAAAAACATGCACGATATACTCTCATCGGTGAGATTTTTTTAAATATTGTCGGTAATTGGCACGGATAATGAGTGATTCAATGAAATAAAAGATGGTCGCACTTTTTCGGTGGATTAATCAAATTCATTTGAAAAGTCTTAAGAAAGAAATTTTATAAATGTATTTCAAGTGTATGATGGTAAATAAAAGGTTTTTTTAGATGTTTAATCTGATTTTGTCACACAGCTTGATATTGAATAATTAAAAAAAAATTGTTAAAAATATCTTCTTTTTTTTCCTAATCTTTTTTTAATGTATTTTATGAAAAATTTGGTGTTTTGAAATCTAAGTATTGAAATGTATGACCAATTTTCTTATTATTGAATTTACTTTTTAAAGTAATAATTTTTATTATTAATTTATTCATGCAATAAAATAATCCTATATTTGCACATAGGCTAAGTGAAGTTTGAAAATATTATTAATAAATTGTATGGATTTATACTTGATTGTACTTAAATATGTCTAGTAAAAGTATTGTTATATTATGTTATGTAAAACAAAACCAAAGAACTAAATACTGTAACACAAATCAATGAGCTTGATTTAATTTTTTTTCTCAGCCATTATAAAATTATGATTTTTTTTAAAAAAATGTTTTATTTCTAAAAGCTTTTAATGATTAGAATATTTAATTAGGTGATTCTTTTATTTTGGCATTTAGTGACTGCATTTTAAGGAAAGTAACAGATTTTAATGGGGGTGTACAAAGCTTCGAAACAAATACCAGCTCAACTTTGCTTCCAAAAAAATTCCGGCTTTCGATAATTTGCCACTAATAATAGTGAGAGTTAAAATTCTCAATTTATGGTCAAGTATTATCATTTAGAACTCTTATATTCAATCAATATTCATTTGAAAAAAAAATCTGATTTAATTGAATTGTATGTTGTGATGATAACTTTATTTATCAGAATAAAACAATATTAGGAATATTTGTGCAATGCATTATTTGCCAAGTAATTTTAGTGCCTAAAAGCTATATAAATACCACAATATAATATATTTTTAAACAAAAAAAATATTCAAACTTCGAGAATATTTCACATATCCGATTCGNATTTGCCACTAATAATAGTTAAAGTTAAAATTCTCAATTCATGGTCAAGTATTACCATTTCAAACTCTTATATTCAATCAATATTCATTTGAAAAAAAATCTGATGTAATTGAATTGTATGTTGTGATGATAACTTTATTTATCAGAATAAAACAATATTAGGAATATTTGTACAATGCATTATTTGCCAAGTAATTTTAGTGCCTAAAGCTATATAAATAACTGCAATATAATATATTTTTAATCAAAAAAAATATTCAAAGTTTGAGAATATTTCACATATCCGATTTGAGTTTGCTTCGAATTGAATAAGTCGACTTGGCACACCCAAAGATTTTAACCTTGTCATAAGACATCCATCTAAGAATATGAAATTCCTTTGCTTAATAAATGGCTAACGCTTGTGAATACTACTTAAAATGATGACAAAAACATTATAAAAAAGCTAAATCAATCTCTCTCCTCTCATCGATATAAACAAATATATCTTAAGTGTGTAGCTGATAAAACTAAAACGTGCCAATAGAAGAGGTTATGTTTAGAATTTAGCGACACATCAATTTCCTTTCGCAAAAAGTTAAAAAGTGCTGCATGTCGCAATTACTAGCTATTGTGCCAAGGAGTGCTGCGTTGGGATTATCATAGGAACAGGTGTAACTAACAAGAGGGCACACACCTTTTGAGTTAATATAGTCAGCCTTGAAAGTGGGACTATTCGTAAAAAGTACTATTGAAAAAAAATGAGTGAAATATGATTATTGATCGTAAAATATATATATTTTATGCAGAGTTGTATGTATCTTAATAATTTGAACCTAACTTATGTCGAGTTATTGAAAAAGAGAACCTACCTCTAAACTGTTGCCAACAGACCTTTGGTCATTGATTCTGCACCCTTCTCCTTTACATTAATTTGTGGACATGCCATTTCAAATAAAGGAACATGTCCAACAGTTATTAAAGTTAACAAAGGGGTTTTTCACATATTTATAGGTCAAATCAAATGATGTGTAGCCTTTACTGTAGACGGATATTTTTGATCCTGATACATTGTTTCGATATTGACCTTGAACACAAAAAGTTTGTATTTTTTTAAATCTTCTAAATCTGCTCTCCTATTGTAATTCCACTCTAGTTAATAACTTTACATGATAATATTGAAACAAACAAGCATGTATACAAATATGTATACCTAATCTTGCAGTTTCCTTACGGAATGGCCAAGAAACTGCATATAACTCAAAAAACAACTTCCTACTTAATCTATCTTCACTACATCTCTCTACACTTTCCTATTCTTGCACACTCCATTCTCTTCAACAACACCTATACACCGAGTCATACATACTCTTTTATTCTTAAAACTCTTAATGGTTTCTTCTTTTCACACATTTGTAATACATTACCTACCCCTTGCTTTTGATCCACACATTCTACCTTCCTATATTTGCTTCGTCACTCGATCCACACTTGTCCTCTCAACGTGCCCAAACCAACGTAACATGCCTCTTTCACATTGGCCCATTGAATGTCCTTTCAAATTGCACTTCTTCAGCACCCATTCATTACTGATTCTGTCCATATGAGTCTTTCCACACACATTTCTTAGATATCTCATTCCAACTGCATTCATCTTGCCTTTTTGTTTCTCCCGACAAACCCACTCTTCGCATCCATAAAAAAAAAAGTTGGCATTAATACACTTTTATATACCGCCATCTTTACCTCTTTCGATACTACTTCATTCTTTGCATTAGTCGACATATATCCAACTACTCTCCGAGATGCATTCACCCGTCTGTCAATTTCACTATTTATTCTTCCATTTTTACAAAACATTCTGCTCACAAAATCTTTCACTTATTTTAACAGTTTTCCATTTATACTAAACTGTCAATCATTTCCTGATTAGTCCTTATTAAAAAATTATCACCCTAGTTTTGGAACCATTCGATATGAACAAGTACAGTAAGGATAATCCTGGAGAGTCTGTAAACCAACCATTTCATATACGATGAAAATACAGTAAATGATGAGTGAAGTCAATAAAATAAAACAATTTATTTAAAGAGTAGTAATGAAGGATGAGTTATAAGATTTGCTAAGTCAGTGGTAAAAACATTCCACTTTAAACTTTAAACAGTATTTATTTTATTATATAATACATTGTAAATAATATTATCAAGTATTAGAGTTGAATTTCCTAACTGTATATTTTAAAAAAAAAGGTGCTTAAAGTATTGAACCAATATTGTATCGAAAGTGAACTGTAATTTTTTGTGTACAAAAAAAGTGCTTAAAGTATTGAACCAATATTGTATCGAAAGTGAACTGTAATTTTTTGTGTACTTTATTTTGAATTGTTAAGCATTATGCTAACTAGGTATAATACTAAATATTTGTTTGAGAAATGCCAGCCTCTGATCTATCCAGCTTTGTCCTGTGCCCAAGGAAGTGAGAAAAAGTATTAGCATGTGTTAAACTTTGTATTTTCTAACTGTTAACCGTGGGACAGTGGCTCTTTGTATTAAGGTTTATTGTTATGTTTGCTCTAAGAAATATATGAATAAAACTATTTTCATGTAAAAGTAGTGATATTAATGTATTTTATCAACGGAAGAATCACTAAATATGTTACATTGTAGATTTTTAATGAGGACGGGACCCTCAAATCCTTAGGGATATTCGAGAGTCGAGAAAATTTTGGATTCAAGATGTAAATCATTTAAAAAAATAGTGTTTCAATTTTTGGGTGAAATTTGTTCTAGAACTTTAATACCGCTTATTGGTAGTTCAAAACCATTTATAATTATGGGGCGAACTTAACAATCGGGCCCCAAACCAGTAATTTATCACTCAACTGAATTTATGAATGTTATAAACTTATAATTAATGGATTACAAGAAAGACTATTGACATTTAAGGATCAAATAGCCAAAGCTATTATTTATGCTTTTTAGGGAGGAATTCTCCATCTAGATATATTCTGAAAATTGAAAAAATAACACCCGGATACGGGAATCGAACCAAGGACCTTTTACTCAGTATACCAATGCTCTTACCACTGAGCTATCCAGGAATCGTCTCGTGCCCAGGCTCATTCTTCACTCATATTTTAAGGCAGAGTCTATGATGGACATGTGGAAATTGTCGACTACAAATTGACATTTAGTTATGCTTTGTATTTTATAATGGTCTATGATATTTATATTTCTTACGTTCATAAGATTTGGATTTGAGATTCGAAGGTAAATTGGAGATTTGGATTTGCAATTCGAATTTGTATAATAGTGAATTCGATCCAACTCTATTATTTAATATGACATTTTTGCACAGTGGTTTACTTTAAATAATGTGTTTTAACATTATTTTCATATTGTTCAATTTAAATGTAAATAAATTTAGCCAATAATACATATGATTGTTTTGTACTGAATTTTTAATTAGGTCACTCTGTTACCTATCTGGTATTATTAGTAAAATTAATGATGACTGAATACATTTAAGCTCTAAATTATTTAAGTGAGGGTGACCTAGCGGTCTAGGGGTAAGGTGTCAGACTTCTATGCTGGCGGCCGGGGTTCAATCCTCGGTCCTTGCAAAGATTTATCTGATTACCAAACCCTTCCTTCACCTCTGACAAGACATCTTGTGAATGTGAGGAATGCCAGGCCTCCACCGTGGTTCGGATTCCACGTTAAACTGTAGGTCCTTCATTTCATCTCACAATCACCCTACCATTNAAACTGTAGGTCCTTCATTTCATCTCACAATCACCCTACCATTTCACATTAGCGTAAGTGCGTATAACCCGAACGGGTAGTATGACGCGGTGCTAATAATCATAATAAATTATTCAAAACTATGATTTTGTAAAGATTTCTGAGTTTGGAAAAATATTATCGATTATTTTGAATCCAAGCTCGATTTTGATTATTGCTACAATCATAAAGTACCGATTTAAAATGTTCAGTGTTATCATAAGAATTACAGTTATTTTGCAGATTAAGGGGAGCTTTTAGCTTCCGATAAGGAGAATTATTTTTAAGTTGTATTATTATTTTTACTAGTGACATATGACACTTCATTCTCATTGTTAGCAATGCACCATAAGCAAACAGGGCTAAACTTTGTCGTTCGTACAATTTCCGATAGATTGAAGTATTTTAGTGACAATGAACTTATATGGGTTTCCACAAAGTGATAACTAAGACTTACCTATTTGTTAAAACTGCAAAGTTAGAAATGTTTTAAACATAGTAGATGTAGTATATGCTTTAGGGAGGGCTTGGAGGGGCCTTCCATTTTTATTAGAAGGAGGCTGAAGGATTAGGGCGATATGCAAGAACGTTAGTGAATGCTTAGTGGACTGATAGTGCGATCCCGAGAACACGATCGCTACACCTTCTAATCTACGATGACTCAAGCACACCCACGCTAGTGTCCAATAAGCATCCACTTAGTCAAGTTCTTTCATACAACCCTTGGTGACAGTTTGGTGTTTCTTCGAAACTGACATCTCTATCAGAAATATATTTGTAATTTCACCAAACGTTGACCACTGCTTTCATATTTGTTCTTTAGGAGCGCCGGTATTTCATCCTAAGGTGTGTTTTTTAGAACTATGCCATACTAGCCGTTCGGGTTGTACGCCTATGCACTAATTACACTAATGTGTTAGGAATTAGAAAGATTTAATTAAGACCCGCCTTGGTGGCGTAGTTGGCTAACGCGCTTGTCGTGTTGAAGATCGACTGCTGAGGACGAGGAGATCGAGGTTCGAATCTCGGTCGGGTGAACTGGGGGTTGTTTTTCCTAAATGGTTTTCCACTCTCCCTCCACGCAAATG
>CABFOV010005162.1:0-20665 GCA_902141375.1 Timema poppense
TGTCTAATTAGTGGCCACTTCACGCCAAACTCTCGCTTAGAGAATATCTGTTTTTTAACCATCTGTGTTGCTACTTAACTTGGACAAATCTAGGGACTGTTTCTCTATTTATAGGTTTGTGCTCTGAAGACGCTAATGTACTTTCTCTGCCATTTGATTCATTAAACTAATTTGATAAAGTGCATTTATATATTTTGCTTTCAAGTGTCTCCAATTATGTTAGTTAACCTTGTCATAGCAATCACTGTCTCTGGTGTCAACTAGGCCAACGGTTCAATGATGTAAAAAGAGAGGATGCTAAAGAAAATTATGGAAATGAAGTATGTAGGAAGAATACCGTAATAAATGCCAAGAAAGGGAGTTCGGAGGAACCGATAACAGAAAGTGTGCAAGTGAGGTGAGGTGAACGGAATCAATTAAACGAGAAAGAATGATGGAAGTATATAGGCTGGAAACAGTTGTTGTTGATGATAATGATTGTTATTATGAAGTGGGGTACTTAGCTGTGGCACCCATACAATATGTATACTATTTGTCCAATAAAAATATTATTTCAACAACTATCTGATGAACACACATATAGTTCATTAGATTTAGCTATTTAATGGATGTCTACAAATTGAAATTTCAGCAAGTCTTACTAACCACACTGGTACACACAATTTTAATAAATTAATCCCCGAATTGGTGAGATCATGGAATCAAATCAAGTTCTTCTAGTCATATTTCTGGTGAAAAGAACGTCGCGGTTGTAATCCTGGCTGAGCGTATAAAGTTTATTTTTTCTGCAATAATATTATTCTCTCCCTCAATTTAAATGCCGGTACTCTTTAATCATATGTGAATTTCCTCTTTACTATATTATTATTTTAACTAAAATGTGTTGTCACAACCAAAATGGGTAGTAAGACAAGGTGGAGATAAAAAAATAATATTAATGAGTTTGAGATGAAAAAAGTATATTTTAAAGAAAATGTACTAGAACCTTCATGGTATTTTGGAGAAATCACTTTCAGTTCTCTCAGTAGGAATTTCAACTTAGGCCAGCCTGTCACCAAGCAAAACCATCAAGTCGAGCTTGACCTTTAGTACAAGCACTGGAACTGGAGATAAACTTAAACAATGTGATTTTACACCTCCTCTCCTGGAACATGCTGGATCATCGCTAAATAATTATTCTTTTCAACACTGCTATCATGTAAATCACTAATGGTTGACACAATAGCAAATGTGTAGGGGAGAACAGTAAGTACTATGTTTCGTAAATCGAATACAAACTGTGTTTTTGTATGTGTATTCGAAAGAAGGAAAACCAACGTCTGCTTATAATAATAATAATAATAATAATAATAATAATAATTTTAATATTATTTAGCCCCGCGTCTTTACTACCCGTTCAGGCTATACGCTTGGATTAGGAATTGGGAGGGTTGAATATAGATGAAGTGAACCCGCATTTGTGTGGGGGGAGAGTAGAAAAGCATTTAAGAAAAACCACCCCCCGTTCACACAAGCGAGATTAAAACCTCAATCTCCCCGTCCTCAGCAGTCTAGCTCAACACGAAACTGGCGCGTCAGCTAGCTACACCACCAAAGCGGGTCTCTGTTTAAAGAGTCGGGATTTTAACCTGATTGTTTTAGACAACTTGCCGTTTTTATCCACGTTTGCACTGAAAATGGTCAATATTCCTTCTACAACCAAACATTTGTAACAACATTTCAAAAATAAACTTTTAAATTCTAAATCTATTTGACAAAGTGAATCCCTACATTAGACATAATGGATTTTTAGTAAGTGAATTATGAGGAAAAAAAACTCTTTACTGTGGTGTTCGAATGACATAAAGAGGTGAGAGTACTTGGTTGGGGTATCGGGGAGTATTTGGTAACATTCCAAGATCTGGTAACATTCCAAGATCTCTACTATATCGATTCTCTCTGTCCGACTAGCACATCGATAGCCGACAAGTAAGAGTTTGGTGATGTGGTAAGACTGCATTCTTCTTGGTGTTAGGTTGGTTCTGTCCTTCAAACATTCTACAGGGAATATCTTCTCGCCCGACATTCTCATGAGTACGTAGCACCCCCGTGGGAAAGTGGCAGAAGAGAGATAGGATCATACCTACAGCCCCCTCCTTCCCAAAACACTCGCTTTTCTACACCCCTTCCCCCACACACCACCAAACTCGATATATAAATAAAATGGTGAAATTCATCTCCTTCCCTTCAATATTCATGATATAACATTTTTTGGTACGTATGATGCATTGACTGGTTGGTCGGGGAAACCAATTTCAATAGCACACTTGAATAATCCCATATAGAAATTCAGCATTATAACGTAGAAATACTTTGGCGCAGTGTTTTGCACCAAAACATATTCACGTTAACGTAGCGAGAATCAATGAAACACGGGAAAAAATACTCTCCTTTGTGTGTGCACATGACGTGTGTGGACATGACATGTGTTTTTGGATACCTTAATTAACTATTTAGCAAAGTTTTTTGTTTATCAACATTTTGTATTTGTTACTGAAGACTGTCCAAAATCAGTGTAATATTAATTTCGAATTTAATACTACGATATAGGGTTAGCCAAACTCATTATGTTTTGAATTTCAGCAAAGGAATTGAGACTCGTATTCCTCAAATTATCTTTCCAGGTGACGTAAATATGATGCGGTGGTTATTAACGGCGACGCAAATATTAGCAGTTAAATGCACTGTAAACAACCAGAAATATCACGATATTTAATAAACATGTATCTAGGTATGGTCTGGAACAAATCAGAGCGTAGAGGCACTAACCTATCTATTCCTATAAGAAATTTTAAATTAAAATTTTGCATCTTTTCAACCAGGAAAATATGATATTTTAGCTCATATACAACGAAGATGTATGTGAGATCTCGCAATTCTGAAATTAGAGTTAATTTTTAGAAATATATTGTCACCTACCTTAAACAAATGCGATCATGTTTTAACAGAGTCCAAACATAGTTAATTTTATTTAAGAAAATTGTGGATTAATTTAGTCGTTTTAAACCTCCATCCTTAATCATTTTATAATAAATATGTTCACCCCTATGGGAATAGCAATTTGTAGCCTTCAAACCAAACAATAAAATATATTCATTATATATTTTATTGTTATAGCTCTGTTAAAATTCTAGATTAATATCTCCAACCAATAATCTTGATTATAGAAGTGTGGTATTTCGTTTAAAATGTAATTAAAAATGTGTTGATTTCACGAGTTGTTTAGATTATAATAATTAAAATAACAGATTTTTATTTCCTTAGTAATATTATAATTTCACTTCCATTTTGTAAGCCATAATTTTAATAACACTTCTTAAATAACTTTTGTTTTCTGCACCTCTACAAGAATCGTGCCATATACTAGTGGTCCTCTAAACAGTAAGTCTTGTTCCCTTCATTCAATTATTTTAACTATGTTATGTTTTATCTTTACTACAGTCTGAAAATTTATCCCTGTCGTCTTATTGGAAATATCTCCCATAGTTTCACCTTGGATTAGAGGTTGATATTTTTTCTTTGTTGTCACGCTATAGAGGATAGAAATTAATACTATATTATATAGTACAATATATTCATGAATAAAACAGTTTTTCGCGTGGTTTGAGACGTCATTCTCACACTATATAACCAGCCTCGTGGTATAGTGGTCATAGGTCCGAGCTACTTACCTAGAGGGCTTAGGTTTAATTCTTGGATGATAACGGGAGATTTTTCTCGAAAGAGGAATCATTCCCATGGTCACCAGGGTTAGATTAATTAGGCTCAAATTAGGTTAATATATTAATTAGATTCGCCACGTCATTATCACTTTTACCATCCCTTCAGCTCATCGTTACATGGCAAAGGCCTCCACGGAAAGGATGTATTAGTAACAATTTCACTGTCCCCAAGGAATCGGTACACTAGTACTGCCTAATCTTTCCTGACACGCCATTTTTATTATCACAATTTATTTAAAAATAAATAAATAATTGCTTAGAATTTTAAATTAAAATTATTGGAGAGTAGCTGTGAAAACTTTTGAACAGCTCTCATATTGAAACAGATGGTCTGATAGAAAAACATGTACTGTACATACATATTTTACCAGAGTGTAAAATAATGTTCCTGCCAAATTTCGTTAAAATCAGTTATCGTGGAACAGTAATACAGAATAAATGGGTAATAATCAAGTTAAAACAGGACCTCGCTACGCCTTCTTCATTCCTGTTCGATTAGTATAAAAATGTGGATATCCCAGACGGTAGTAAGAGGCAGTGCGTGGTAAATGAATCATAAACAGTTTTGATGTGAGGCTCCCAAGTATTATGAAATGGTATAGAGACAATCATTATTAATTAATTGAGTCCATTGTATAAGTTCCTCCTGTTAATGTTACCTCATTCACTACTACTTTCTCTCTCTGTACTTTTATATGTGCCGTGTTCTCTTTGCATGTCATACAGCAACATGACAGAGAAAGAGAAGTGATACATGTTTTTGAATAAAGTAATGTGTGTTATGCAAAATAAGTCCAAGCGTTGAAAGACCGTGCGGTCACTTTCAAACTCTATTAGCTATCATTCAAAAAAACTCATAATTTATACAATGTAGAATGTTTATCTTGAAGTATAATTACTAATGAATAAATTATTTCCTTAATTTGGTTGGATTTAAATTTATAAAATATTAGCTGGTGTACCCGTTATTCACGCGGGGAATCTATGAAGTAGCTTGGTTATTTTTAGTATGTAAATTGAACCACGTGGAAAAGTAGCCAAATCTTAAACTATGTTTGAATATTCTCCTTTTATTTGTTAGTGTTAGCATATAGGCACTCTTGAAATGTATGTGAATTAAAATACATTATTTTTATTAAGCATATTGGGATGCATACTATAACTATGTCTAATAAATCCAAAGTTGAGTTATGTATGTAATATTAAAATAAAATAAAAATAAGGGAGGCACATCCTTAGGTTTCTTTGACTAAGCAGACCTATTCCAAGCTCCAAATTGATATTTATATTTGTTTTGTAGATAGCCGTGGCAGCAGTCACGCATTATTCGGAGTAAGGCTAGAAATAAATACAGAATTAAATAAAATTTACTGTTTCACATTATTAAATATCACTGAGTAACCTATACAATAATTTATTCCCTTTGTATGTTTTCCAGATTTGGATTTATCCACATATGACATCCTTTGATTTAATTGGGGTGGAAGGGGATGCGAGGAAAGACCAAGGTGCTTGTGTTTATTATATCAAAATATTTTGGTTTTTCAAAATAAATAAAATAGGGTTCTACTAGAAACATTAAACATAATTTCAAACACATGATAATGACCAAATTTCTTGAATATCTGTTATGAAAATAGCAACATTAGAAGGGAAAATTTTAAAGGCAAAGAAAAAGTGCCATTACATTTCAGATATATTCAAGAACTGTTGTTTTCACCATACTATAAACATAAATACAATGTGTTGTAGAAAATTTAATCTTGGCAGGCAGGTATAAGGACTGATCTAGATAATCAAATGTCTTAAGATTTGAAATTTGACCTTCATGGGAGTGAATGTGGTGTAGAAATTTTAAAAATTCACCCATGTATCTTTTTAACAAGCAGAAATAGTGTCTTGATATTTAAATTGAAGGTTTATTTACATAAATGGGTAAGACCTATTTAGGGATTTTCAAATTTCTTCCCCTAAGTCTGTGGTGCGGGTCAGAAATGTGTGGGGCACACTTACGCATTAATCGCCGTATTTACTCAAACTCTGGGCATAGAAATTTAAAATTTCCATGGCAGGATGGTAGCGGAATCCCATCAACTAATCAGAAAAATATAAGAATATCAAATATCAAATTAATGGATGAGGGAGAAGGGTGACTTTAACTAGAACTTTTTTTAAGACTACATAGAAAATTAAAACTTGGCAGACAGGCAGAGGTCTACTCCAAATAATCATAAAAGTATTAAAACATAACTTTTTAATGATACTCCAGGAAATAGGAGGGGGTTCCAATCAGGAAAAATACCTATCTAATGTAATAGAAAATCTATATTTGGCAGTTAGATAAAAGGAAGGGCCCTACCAGATCACCAAATATTTCTTAAAATATGAAATTTCTAAGTGTTAGATGAACATATAATGGTAGGGAAATGGAGATTGGGTGTTTGGTGGTTAAATTTACAAAATTAATCAAAACAACTACTCATTGTGACAGGGTACTAATATTATGAATGAGCGTAAAGTGATCACTTAAATTTGATAATGTAAAATAATTTAAAATGGTAGATTATAAATAAGAAACATCACTTGTGGGTGAGGTAGAAAGTTTTTTATTTGATACCAGATAGAAGGGTTCCTTCAGATTACTGAATATAGTGTACAGTACATCTCTAAAAGCCAAATGGAAAATTGTGGGAGCGTGGTGAATTTCCTAATAACTGATAACAGCTCTATCTCTAGCTGGAATAAAACTAGAATTGGTAAAACGGGTTTCCTATCAGGGTCTACACATATACATGAAATCCCGAAAATTTTAAATTTCAAAATATAACTCAGAAAAATTAGGAGAGGGGGAGGACAAATTGGTATATAGGCTGAAAAACTTTTAGGCTAGTTAGAAAATTGAAATTTGCAAGGAATGTATAGAAATAACCCCAAATATCAAAATTCCCTCTTTTATAATTTGGGGCTTGTGAAATACGGAGGCTTCAAGATTTCCAAAACTAAATAAATTAAACACTTATTAGTGTGGTAGAAAATTTAAATTTTTCAGTTATGTGTAAGGACTAGCCCAAACTGTAATGAAGGCTTGAACATTCTTAAATTTCAAAATAAAAGTCCAGAAAATGGAAGGTCATTCCCTTAAAGTTTCCAAAAATATAAAACACTCCTTAGTATAGTTGATAATCCAAACCTCTGAATAAATATAAAGAAAAAATTTGAGTAATAATAAGATTTTAAAAATACAAATTTAATTGGGTTACGGGAAATAGTGAAGGTTAGAAATTTTCAAAACTAAATTTATCAATCAGTGGGAAAAAAAATAATTAAATTTTGCGATATGGCAAAGAAAATATATCAAAAAAGAAACTTTTTAAATTTGAAACTCTCTTTCATCGGGGTGAGCCTTTTTCCATAAATCAAACAATTTATATAGTGAGACTAGGCGTTGAAGTGCCCGTATAAACGCTAGACTGGTCTCAGTATAATTAATGCGGTTTTCTGTTAGAAGTGATAAGTTCCAATCACTGGTCTAGTCATTAAATATGTTGAGGTTTAGTAACCTGATTCTTGCAGTGACTTTATCAAATGCAATAAGCGTTGCCTTAAATTTTGATTTCGAAGACAAGAAAATGAATCCTACATCATTTCTGCTAAGCCCTTATATTTTGTTGTGATCTCACACGCCACTGAAACAACGTTTTTAGAACCATAGACTTTAAAACAAAATTGAAAACATTTCCTTATCTTAAGGATATTGTTTGCCTATAATATTGAATATCTGAATTAGTTCATCAATACTTGTAACATGTTTCAATTTAAAATTTTCTGCCTTTGTACTTGACTAAATTTTTTACACAATGGACCAATGACCATTAGAGTCCTCATTATGTTCTAGCGTTTGTTGATTTACTTCGTCCTCACTAGCATGCGATGAGTCCTCAAGAACATTAATGGACCTTTATGCCCCAACGAATTTTATATCTTTAAGCTGTATTAGAAAATCCCTAATATTATTTTCCACGTGAGATTCATTCAATCTACTGGGTGAGTTTTAATCGCACTGTAGTACAATATTATTCTACACACTCCGAAAAACTATGGTATTATTCGTGACCTCACTTTCTGTTGTCTTTGTATCTCTTAAAGTGACTGAGTGACTGAGAGTGATGTATAGGGACAGTGAGAATGCTAACAGTTGGTACATAGTCTAAAGATGACCCACTAGCTGATTTACAAGGTCAGCGTCGCCCGTGGCCGCATTCAACCACGTCATGTTGCTAGTGCCATCGACAATATCACTGAAGGAGATGTTTCAACGAGGCTCACTTGACTGCTCGGTGGCCCACACATCTTGTGTACAGTTCCTTGCCATTTGTCTTAGTATCATCGGTGGACAAATATACTCGCCATGGCCCATGATCTATGGGCAAATAAATTAATTAACTCGTAAGTAAAGGAAGTGAGTATTCCTTGTTAGGGACGTTATAAAAATACGTCCAAGCTATTAGACATGGGTAAAGATTATTAATATAAATCGGGTATTAATTGCATGCATTTGACTTGTATTTTTCCCATATTTTGACAGGTTCGTTAACAACAAACCATTTGTAATTTATTGTGTAATACTGGACAGCACCCCTTCTAGCATTCTATTAGCACTCTCTTCATTTGCCATAAGCAAACACACTATACTGCCACCTATGTTAGACGCATAACGAAAATTATGTGACCGCACACAATTATTAACACTAACCAAATAATTATATAACACTTTACTAGAAACAATAGTTTACAAAAACATCACCAGTTTGTGGTCTGGGGTGTTCGATGAAATTTCATGTTGCCCAGGTTCCGAACCCTGGACACTTAAGGCTATGTATAGACTATAGAGCATTTGCCATAACGTGACAGCGCCCCGAGCTGAGTACCGTAACACGCTCAATAGTTTGTACGAGACCTGTAACACCGGGCACTAAAAAGAAATCGGCTCGATGCTCGGTTCGGAGGCCACTCCCTCCAAGGGCAGTCTCATTCCAAAACATCAAAGGAATGCTCGCTTCGAGTATCGGCTCGGGGTTCGCCAGTGTGGATGGTAGCCATGATAGCGCTCCGAGCAGTGGCACCACCACATTATCTTGTTATTGTTCCAGCCAGCCAACCAGCTGTGCCCAGAATTTGGCTACGGTGAGGGGTTTGTCTTGAGGCTAGAAATAGTTGTCAAAGGAAGTCGAACCGTACAGAGCAGTGAACCGAGCATTGGTCTGCTCGGGGTGCAGTGACGTTCCGGTAAAATGCACTGAAGTTTGTACATAGATATAAACACAACTCAACATTAACATAGATACGCTCCACACTCGTTCAAACAGTAACAGACAGACAGACATGTAAAGAGACATCATTATAAAATAAGCATTTTTGGAATCATGTTCACATCAAAGGTAAGAAATGTCATAATTTCTAGATCGATTTTGTTACGATAACAATACTTTCTCTTGATAATAGCAAATAAAAAATTGCCTTTGGTGCATATCCACAAGTTTTCTAAAGTGTGTGTGCAATGTTTAACATACTTAAAAATATTTTTTTTATCATAGCTTATCACTACCTGTTCGGGTATACTTTTCTGTACTAATAATTGTGTTAGGGACAGGGAAGGTTATAATTAAAGGAAGAGTTCCCACATTTGCATACTAGTAAAGTATAAACAATTATGGCAAAACCACCCTCAGGACACCTGACCAAGATTCAAACCTCGATCTCCCTGTTATCGACATTTTGGTATAGTGCAACAGTAGTGGGTTAGACCATATGGCCAACCAAGTAGGGAATTATTATATTTCTTAATTTATAAGATATCTCTTGAGGGTATTTTAAACGTAAGGTTCTATATAACTATATGTTCAATCACAAACTAAGGGTACCGTCAGTTCATAGCACCATGTAAAATGTCCTAATTTAAGTTTTCTCTGCTTTAAGTTGATTGAATCGATGTTCACGTGGTCTCATGATTGCAATTATTATAAAAGGTTTAAAAAAATACGCCTGAGGTTCAAACCCTAAAGGGTTCTCTAAATACATTTTTCAAATTTCATATTTTTATTTGTTTTAAAAATAACCGTCTTCTAATATATTAGAATCCCAATATTTGATTTAATTAAATACAGCTAGGGGAGACACGCGAGGTTTGACAAAGTAAATATATATCATAGATATGTCTTGGATTTCTAAACACCCACACCGCTGTTCATGGTGTTACCTTGATATATATTATGTATATATGCTATAAATTTATATATTATAATTATATTACTAATTATAATTACTAACTTTATGTTATCTCTACAACTTATAAAACAAAATGTCTGTCTGTATGTCCGTTACCAAATAACTGAGTATCCTAACTGAGAAAAAGTTTTTTTTATATTACTTAGATGTTTACCTGAAAAGATTTAGGCTTTTTATAAAACGAATTAAAACATATAAAAGTGATGTTTTTCAAAGATTTCATCTTAAAACCATCAATGATGAATTCTCTTATTGAATGATGAATTCAATATTTTTCTGAGTAACTCGAATGCTAAATACAAAGATAGGTTAAAAAGTTAATTTCAATTATAAATCCAGATAGAAAACATATTTTATTAAAGTTGGTTGTTTTGAATTCACAAATACTTTTAAGGGATTGTTTTTGTACCTACGTTTTCACTTTTAAATGGATAGCTGCCGAATGGAATTGAGTGTGGTAATGTTTTATTTATTTTTTGAAATTATAATTGAATTGAAAGGTAGTCATCTATTTAAAAATGATATATGTCCTCGAGGATCTGAGATTTAACATTAAAGATGATACAAGTGTTTTATATTTATGGATATAAGCGAGTACTGCCACATGCGCACTTATTATTATAAGACTTCAGGAAAATTCATGCAAAAACGTTAGAGATTCAGTGATTAATTTCAGATAATACGGTGTTAAACCCTGACCCTAAATTCTTACAAGTGTGGTTAAATATAATTTACATTCCCCATACGGACTTATGATACGATTGTCTCCGTTAATGCAGCCCAAATTAACCAAAGAGCTTTCAAAGAGATACCTTGACGAGTATGACAGAAACCCCAAATACCGTAGGTGTTTTCCTTATGACCACAATTCATTCTTGAGTGTTTGATATACACAAAGTCCTATCTGGTTTACAGTGTTCGATTTTCACACATTAATGAAGAGCTGTGCACTTTCATCAAATACATTAGGTATATATGTAATTAAATCATTAAGGGTAGTGCAAGCTCAAGTGACGTTTACTATTAACTTGACCAATGAGGTGGAACAATTTCAGTTAAGATTAATAAGTGTGTTTGTTAAGCAATAAGCTGTCCATTTTGAAAATACACAATGTGCATTTTTTTTAGAGCCGCGTCTTACTAACGATTCAGTTTATTCACCTATATACTAATTACAATACTGGCTTAAGGATTAGGTACCTAATGTTTAATTGAGAGGAAGTTCATCCAAATTTGAGGGGGACGAGAGTGTAAAAGCACTTACGAAAAAACACCCTTAGTGCACCCAATCTATCCGTCTTCGGCAGTCTAGTCCAACACAAGTGTATCACATTAGAAGTTTCTATTAACCTTGGGACCAAACATATTGGTGAAGTAAATACAAAATTAATTGCTCTTTCTTAAAGTATTGCCAAATATTTAGTGTTAGTATGAATTTATTATCGCGCATTTTATGAATCGATTTATTAACTGAGTAAACGACTTACAAACTAATGCAATTCTAGGACAGACACCACAGCTGTCTTTAATACATCACTGTGAGAGTATCTCAACCATGATAAGAGTTTCAGCCATGCTGGGGATAGAATTCAGTTCCTTATTTCTATACAAAGACGCACTACCAACTGATCGAATACGTTGAACAAAACTGAATAATGCAACTAAATATTGTAGCGTTCATTCATAGCTTGCTCCAAAATTTCAACTAGTCAATGCATTCAGCAATTGCGGCTTGCGAGCGAAATAGTGTTTTAATAATGTATTCAAATCTTGGACAAAATGTTTCTTCAATCTCGAATCTCTTTAGACGTTTCATAATAATGTATAATTGTGGTTATTTTTTTACGGTTGGAAAATAGTGGGTAAGGAAAGGTGGGAAAGGATAGAGAGGGGGAGAGGGTGTCTGAGAATCTAAAAACAAGCGAGTAAAAGGTCAAACTATGGCCGCATATTTGGACGAGAGCTCTCAGCGAAAATATGAGCGCAAGCGTGACGAAGTTAGTCATCTACGTGCCCTCCTTGGTCTACCAGCCTCATGCTATCTTTTCCTCCCCTCTTTCTCTCCCATTCGAGCGAAGTCACGGAAACTCGCCTGCCCTAACTCATGAATATGCACCAGTTGAGGTTTTTTCACCTCTCGTAAGTGTGAAGGTGTGTTCACACTAGGTAACAACTCAGGAAATCGCAATCCTAACTTTCTCACAATTTATAAAATCGGGGTAAACACGTCCTTCTCGATAATCTGATCAAATGGGACATTATTAGTACAGGAAAAGAAATAGCGAATTGTTTTATTCATAAAATTGAAAATAAAACTTTCGAGAAATTCATAAATAATCATAGTTACTTTTTATCTAACTTATTTGAATTAGTTCAGGTTTAATATAAGAGTTTCTATTATCTAGATGCTACACATATTTGTATTCTCTGATTTAACGTGAAAATGGGTTCATTCCGTCACCTGCAACCCTCAAATAGTTTAATGGTAGTAATGCTTACGATAAGATTTAGTGATGAGGTGTTTTTAAATATTACCTGTTCTCCTCCTTGCATTAATTGGCATGCGGACTAAGCCATTATCCAAGGCAACTAACGCTTACTTATTTAGAGACCCATCTATGTTCAGACCAGATATCTCATAAAAGTGAGTTTTTCTGCATTATTCCCTCGATAATAGTGAAATTGGGGCTTGTGTAGATTTTTTTTTAAATTTAAAATATATTTTTATCAATATTGTTATACCACAATGCCACGCCTGACTCGAGCCGCAGTACCTATCTAAGTCACGGAGTATCCAATGTATGAGAGGGGCTCCCTACGTAATAACGTAACTTGATAGTTCTCCCGATGTTTCTAAATGGAAGCCATCCCAATCAGTGGCATAGGTGTATTGCAACGTAGGGGGTCTCAAGTGGGTCTGGGGGGAGTTCCCACCAACCGGTTAAGGCAAATATTGTTTATTTTGTATACACATAAAATAATTTTAGAAGGATTTTAAATGGTTGTTGTTGACTTGATAACTTACATTTCTACTTATATAAACTTGGCATAGTGTCTCTTATCCGATACTTTCGAAATATATACTGGTTTTAAACAAGGATATTCATTTTCACCATCACTTTTTAATCCAAGCTTAGAGTATAATAATGAAAGAGAGTATGAAAAGGTTGAAATTAAATGGTATAATGCAACTATAAAGATTCGAAGATGATTTAGCTTTGTTGTACAGTAATTACGAAATTTTTGCAAAATTACAGACTTTTATATGAGACTTGGAGGGAAATAGGTTTAGAATTGAACCTTGAAAAGACTACGTAAACGGGGAACACAAATTGAGGATGATAATTTAGAGATTATTTCTAATAATATATAATTTGAGAGGGTTAATATGTTTAAAGATTTATAAATAATTTTAACTATCAATTACTATATTAGATTATAAACAAGGAAAATGATACAGTCGGGAAATTTAAGACTAATACTCCATCATTAAGTTGTTGATATTTCACATGCTGTCAAGGAATGTAAGCTCAGAATATATAGAACAATAAACTTACTGGTTGTTCTCTGTGAGTATAAAACGAGGTCTCATAAATTTAATGACAAAATAATAAATAGGACATTTGAAAATTTAGTGCTTAGAAATATATTTGGTCCAATAAGGGATGAGGTCGGGAGGTAAGTTATTAATTAGCTACATTTCCTGTACTCATCTCAAGATATTGTCAGGATGTAAAATATCTCTTAGATTACGATGGGCAGAACAGGCAGCTCAAATGGAATATTCTTGAACCATGTTCTGAATATATTTTGGCAAATTCAATGGGAAAATTAGCTGGATTTAATTAGGTGGATGACAACCTCAAGAGAGGGAGTAATGAGATGGTTTGGATATAACCAGCTATAAATAGGGAGTAATAAGATGGGTTGGATAGAACCAGCTAGAAATAGGGAGTAAAGAGATGTGTTGGATATAACCAGCTCAAGATAGGAAGTAATGAAATATGTTGGATAGAACCAGCTCAAGATAGGAAGTAATGAGATATGTTGGATAGAACCAGCTCAAGATAGGGAGTAATGAGATATGTTGGATAGAACCAGCTCAAGATAGGGAGTAATGAGATGGGTTGGGTATAACCAGCTCAAAATAGGGAGTAAATGAAATGGGTTGGATAGAACATGCTGAAAATAGGGGGTAATGCAATATGTTGAATAGAACCAGCTCAAAATAGGGAACAATGAGATGGGTTAGATATAACCAGCTAAAAATAGGAAGTAATGAGGTGTGATGGATAGAACCAGCTCAAGCTAAATAGTAATGAGATGTGTTGGATATAACCAGCTCAAAATAGGGAGTAATAAGATGGGTTGGATAGAACCAGCTCAAAATAGGGAGTAAAGAGATGGGTTGGATAGAACCAGCTCAAGATAGGAAGTAATGAGATATGTTGGATAGAACCAGCTCAAAATAGGAAGTAATGAGGTGTGTTGGATTGAACCAGCTCAAAATAGGGATTAATGAGGTGTGTTGGATAGAACCAGCTCAAGATAGGAAGTAATGAGATGGATTGGATAGAACCGGCTCAAAATAGAGAGTAAAGAGATGTGTTGGATATAACCAGCTCAAGATAGGGAGTAATGATGTGTGTGGATAGAACCAGCTCAATATAAGGAGTAATGAGATGTGTTGGATAGAACCAGCTAAAAATAGGGAGCAATGAGATGGGTTGGATATAACCAGCTAAAAATAAGAAGTAATGAGGTGTGTTGGATAGAACCAGCTCAAGATAGGAAGTAATGAGGTGTGTTTGATAGAACCAGCTCAAGAAAAGGAGTAATGAGATGTGTTGGATAGAACCAGCTCAAAATAGGGAGTAATGAGGTGTGTTGGATAGAACCAGCTCAAGATAAAGAGTAATGAGATGTGTTGGATATAACCAGCTCAAAATAGGGAGTAATAAGATGGGTTGGATATAACCAGCTCAAGATAGGGAGTAATGAGATGGGTTGGGTATAACCAGCTCAAAATAGGGAGTAATGAGGTGTGTTGGATAGAACCAGCTCAAAATAGGAAGTAATGAGGTGTGTTTGATAGAACCAGCTCAAGAAAAGGAGTAATGAGATGTGTTGGATAGAACCAGCTCAAAATAGGGAGTAATGAGGTGTGTTGGATAGAACCAGCTCAAGATAGGGAGTAATGAGGTGTGTTTGATAGAACCAGCTCAAGAAAAGGAGTAATGAGATGTGTTGGATAGAACCAGCTCAAAGTAGGGAGTAATGAGGTGTGTTGGATAGAACCAGCTCAAGATAGGAAGTAATGAGGTGTCTTAGATAGGACCAGCTCAAAGTTGTGATATGGCAATGCATTTTTGAATTCCTAATTTCAAAACTTATATAAGTTATGATATGATGCTATTTTTTCTCATATTCTTTTGTAACATTTTATATAATTTCTTTCCCATTTACCTTACTATTACTCTAGGGAAAATATTTCATTTTCTATGAATTATGTTTATTTGTTCACTTACTTTTCTGGTTGATTAATGATTGTTTAAAAGAAAGTTTGTAAAAAATATTGTGTGACATATATGACTTGGGATTTTCATGACTCTTGATATTGTAGTAGAATTTAGAGTGTAGCCAGATTTTTATTTTCTTAATGTGATATAATATTAATATATTTTCTAATTACTAAATTATTCGCAAGTTTCTAAGTATCCGAGAATTTATTAATATTTCATACTGTTATATATTAATATAATCTTCTCTTGAATATAAAAAAACCCAATCTAAATGGCTGATATAGAGCGGATCAAATTAATACAGAAACTTTCTATATTAATTATTTCTTTTATGAATTGTTTAGTTTTACGGAACTGTGTAGAAATCTTTAACAACCAATTAAATATGATTTTTCATTATTCTTTAAATATTTACCGTAACTGCTATGCAAGCGTTGAATAAAATTATTATTTATAATATAAAAGAAAAAACTTAATCTTAAAAAGAAATTTTAGCGCCTAACACATATTTAGATAATATTTCTATCTTAACATTTTTTTTTATTCAACCACCGTAACGCGTTTCGTAACATAATCTAAACCATTGAAGAACTAAAAATTTAGTGGTTCATTCTGAAAACAATATAGAGAAAATTTTTCGACCTTATTTACTGTATTTAAAATAGTAATTAAGTATTAGTATATTTTAATGAATACAGATTCAAGATTTGGTTAATTTTTGTGTGTTAAATTCTACTCACTTAAAAAGTACAAATTTACTTTATAGGTTTACCAGTTCAAAAAAAGGCTACATAAGCTATTTTTTAATATAAATAGTTGGAATAATCGTATTAATCAGGTTAAAAATCTAACTCTGAATTGGGAGCTAAATGCAAAATATATGTAAAAAATTTAAAGGCTTCGTTTGATTACTGTATCACACTCATACAAGTTTATTAAAATGAAACATTAAATATAATACAATACTAGTACTAATTAATTTTTTATATATTACAATAAAGAGCTATTAATATATGAAATTATGTAAATGGGACAAACATCTTCAAATTAAATTAGGTAAAACTAATCCTTTATATTTTAAATGGTTTTATCTATATGTTTTACAGTTATAAATTATTTTATTATACGTTACTAAACTTGTAAATAAATTTAGAATGATCTTTAAGGAATAAAATAAATAAAAATTTCTGCTTTATTTTATGTTTTACTTGTATGGTTGGATCTCAGTGACTGAATGTGAATATTAAGGTTTTAGTTAACTCTTTTCAATTTTATGATAAAATTAAATTCTACATACTCCAAGGGGATCACGTTAATATTTGCTTGTTATTTTAAAATCTAGCTCGTATACAAATGTAGGTAAATCTTATATATATTGGTCAAATATATTTTAAAATACAGTATATTAGTTTGATAAAATGGAATTAAACGTTAGAGAGTATATTTCCAGGGATTTTTAAACCTAACCTAACCTAAATATTTTAAATGAAACATAAAATATCCTCAATCGAATTAAGTAATTTTTAATTTCATAGATAAAGAAAGTACCGAGAAAGTCATTAAATCGTGAGAGTTTAGTCCTAAAGCTTATAAAGAATTTTGAAGTTTTGTGTTTGTCCAAACTCCCCAAAACAATATTTTGTTAAATTCTTTTAGCCTTTTTTCTATCCCTGTCAACAGTTCTGAGACAGTTTGATAGATTTTGCTCAACTTCTCTATATAGATGTTATTTTGATTTTTAACCTAGCTCTCAAATTAATGGTTGTTTACAAATGAGTGAATTTTTGAATTCCAAATTTTTCCAAAATGGGTTAAGGATTTTGTTAAAAATGTATATCTGTGGAATGTTTTACGTGACAAATAACACGGTATACTTGTATTTGATGTAAAATTTGTTAAAGGGTATTTTACTGATGATAATTTTTTTGAAATTTTAAATATTTTGATAATCGCTCTAATGGTAATGATTTGTTTTAAATGTAAGCATCTGAGGAATGTTTCATATAGCACATAAAAATGTATAAACTTACTTAGGGGGTGAGGGGGAAATTCAGTTATTTAAAATTAGTTTACAAATGACAGATTTTTTGAAAATTTGAATATTTCTAAGAATTTAAATTAGAAAATTGGTTCAAAATGTGTATCTGTTATATATAAAATTAGTTATCTATATTTACGTATATACATGTATATTTATGTATAAACAGTAAGGCATCCTATATCTGGACCTCAAATGTACGAAACCCGGCATATTATCTGAAATGGGTAATTGCATTTTTGTTTATATAATCTTTCAGTAGCTGAACAGCAAAAAAATTTTCGTTGGTAAAACCTTTTATTTGTTAAGTTACACAAATAAAACATAGTCTAAAGAATATTTTAGAAATAAATAATAAATTTAGTTTGGTTGTGTGTCTATTATTATTCTTATTCTTAATATTATTATTGCCTAGAGGCCCATCGAAACAATGCGGTCATTAAGGCCTTGATATATAAAAACACAGCAAAATCCCCTTGGGAGAGTGAAATGACCTGTTTCAAAAAGCAAGTGGATACAAAAATAAAATACAATATACAATACCAAAAATGTGTATTAATAAAATCTCAATATTAGAAAATACCCATTTGAAACACTTAATAGGAGTGCTCAAATCGGATATTAATATGCAAAAAAAAAAAGCCACCGGTGTATGCACTGCATTAGAAATACAAAACAAACATATTAAACATTAAAGAGACAAAAACATATTGGAATATAAAATGATAAAAAGACAAAACAAACATATTAAAACATATTTAAAAAAATTAAAAAGACAAAACAACATATTAGAGTTTATTAAAAATGTTAAAAATAATCTCAATGTGAAATTAAATTAAAATGAGCCACTTTATAAATGTGAATCAAATTGCACTAAAAAGATCCACCTGGCTTATAAAACGGATTAAACAAATGACTCCGTCACGCCGTCACTCCATCGCTGTCACGCAATAAAAGACGTAGGTCACCCTTAAAATCAAGATCCAAGCGGATAGAGGCATATATTCTACACTTTACCAAAATGTGGTGCACGCTAAGAGGAGCATCGCAAAGCTTACACACCTTAGGTAGATACCCCCTCAATAAAAATCCATGGGTCAATTAAGTGTGCCCGATGCTCAGTCTTGTCACGATGACCTCCTCTCTTCTAGACTTTCGTATAGAAGAAGGCCATCGCAACCGACCGTCCCTTCTGGAAAGCAGCTTGTTCTGAGCAGGGGTCGAAACCCATTGCTCGTGCCAAGTGCGAAAGAACCCACGTCGGACATAGCCCTTCAGGTCTAAAACCCTGAGACCCAAATTCACCTCAGGAGGGATATGTACCACCTCCTTGGTTGCCTAATCCGCCAGTTCATTTTCTGAGAGATCATCATGACCAGGAATCCATTACAAGGCGAGCCGTGTGCTTAGTAAATCAATTTTCAAAATTTACTCGTGTATCATCTGCACGAGTGGATTCGAGGAGTACAAAGTGGACAATGCCAACAGCACTCATGGAATCCAGTTAAGAACAGAACGGTGACAGCTATAATATACAAAACACAAATAGTTAAACATGGCATATAGCTAGGGCTTAAAAATATTGGATTCACCAGGTAAACCAAATTTAAATTGGTTTCCCTCCATAACAATGGTGCATCTCACAGAGGCCCCACATTTGGACCCATCCATGTAGATACGCCTAAAACCCTAAAAGATAATAGAGGTGGAGAGGAGCTCGCTAAAGGTCCTCTCATATGTAATAGACAAGGTGGTCACTTTAGGAAACTTAGCAAAATCAAAGTTGCGATAGCATCCGAATCCCAACCGGCCTTGTGCTACGCCATTTGGTTTCATACAAGACACAATTGAGGGGGTGGAACACAGGATGGTAAACAACATGCTTTGGCATGCAATGCAGCTCTGACACGTGAGATGGCAGAAGATAGGGCCACCGGTAAGAACGAGAGGGGTCACCGGCGTCGGCACAGATGCTGACGACTGGACTGGTACGAAAAGCACAAGTAGTCAGTCTAATGCCAGTATGGTGGACATTATCTAACATCTTTAACGATGAGCCATAAACAAAGCTGCCCTAATCAAGTTTTGATCTCGCCAAGGCCTTATAGAGGCGTATCAAGATTTCCCTATCAGCAGCCCAAGAGCGATCGCTAAATACTTTAAGTAAATTCAATTCTTTGATATACCTCGCTTTCAGGTCTTTGATGTGGGTAGGCCAAGTTAAATTGAAATTAAATAAAAGTCCCAGGAACTTTACGGTGTCTGGGTTTGGTAAAACAACGTGGTTCATTAAAATATTGGGGGCTGGCTGTAATCTACGTAATTTATGAAAGTGGATGACCGTCGTCTTGGCTGCGGAGAACCTAAGGCCATTACGCGATGCCAATATCCATAGATTGTTGACAGGCAGTTGTATCGGCCGTTCAGCCCTGTGGAGAATCGATGAACTGCAGTAAATTTCATAGCCATCAATGAAAAAAAGAGACATGAACGGAAAGGTAGACGCACGTTGTCCAATATGACTTCCATTACGATGGCAAACAACGTACATATCAGAGTATTGCCCTGAGGCACCCCATTTTCTTGTATAAAATCATAAGATCAGATATTGTTTAAACTTACCTGAAAGTGTCTTATAAGACAAAAAACTATAAAAACAAACAGGGAAGTTTCCTCGGAATCCCCGATTAAAAAGGGTTTTTTAAATGCCGTGCCACCAGGTGGTATCGTACGCCTTTTCCAAATCAAAGAAAACAGCCAAAATAGCTGTTTATGGAGAAAGGCGTCATGAACAGCCGTCTCGAGACGGACGAGATGATCCAACTTGGATCGGCTATGGCGAAAGCCACAGTGAATATCGGATAGCAGATGGCAGGATTCTAAGCACTATATAAATCGTTTATTATTTTATCAAATAATTTAAATACTTAACTAGTTAAAGCTATCAGTCTATAGCTAGTTGGCTCTAATTTATCATTGCCATTTCTATGAATAGTGATAACGGTTGCCTGCCTCCATAGTGATGGGAACTGATGAGATTTTCAAACACTATTGTAGAG
>CABFOV010005162.1:21262-45138 GCA_902141375.1 Timema poppense
GAACTACAACAGCGAACAATACTATTGTAGGGATCCTAAAATTAATTGATTTTATTGGGGCGGGTAGTATGAATTGAAGCAATACATCCATTAACGTTCGTAGTGGGCGTGGTCCCATTGGAACATTATACATCATAATGTTACAATTGCTTAAACTTACCTGAAAGTGTCTTATAAGACAAACAACTATAAAAAAAACAGGGAAGTTTCCTCGGAATCCCCGATTAAAAACGGTTTTTTAAATGCCGTGCCACCAGGTGGTATCGTACGCCTTTTCCAAATCAAAGAAAACAGCCAAAATATCTGTTTATCGAGAAAGGCGTCACGAACAGCCGTCTCGAGACGGACGAGATGATCCAACTTTGCTCGGCTATGGCGAAAGCCACAGTGAATATCGGATAGCAGATGGCAGGATTCTAAGCACTATATAAATCGTTTATTATTTTATCAAATAATTTAAATACTTAACTAGTTAAAGCTATCAGTCTATAGCTAGTTGGCTCTAATTTATCATTGCCATTTCTATGAATAGTGATAACGGTTGCCTGCCTCCATAGTGATGGGAACTGATGAGATTTTCAAACACTATTGTAGAGTTCCAACAGAAATGCCTGTCCGGCAGGGGACAGCTGCCGCAACATTTCGTAGTTAATGTCATCTGCACCGGAAGCTGTGCTACTCGCCTGGGACAGGGCATAGGTCAGTTCATCTTTTGTGAAGGGGGAGTTATATTCCTGCCCCCAACTCTGACCAAAGTCAATTGTTTGAAGCTCTATGTTCTGCTTCTGCACTGCTAAATTATTGGATTGTGTGTTTAACTAACTTATATTATATTGAATAAACATTACTCTAAATACTGTGTGTACATAAATATAAAAACTACTTTTCTGTTACTATGTATGTTATGAAATTCATAATTTTTAAAACCTTTTAGCTCTTCAGAGATGTGTTAATATTATATCTAAAAATTTTCTTCTCTGAAACGGGTTCCGGCCTCTTCATTTAGGTTAACAAAGGTTTTAATGTTTATAGGCATATATATATATATATGTATTTGTTGCCCTATATATATATATATGCGTTCATACATATATGTATATATGCATATATATATATACATATATGTATATATGCATATATATATGCATATATATAAAATATACATATATGTATATATGCGTTCATACATATATGTATATATGCATATATATATATAAATATATGCGTTCATACATATATGTATATATGCATATATATAATTATATAAATACCTATAAACATGTGTACATACAATTATAAATACATTTATATACATATATGTATATGGTTTTCCTTAAAAAGCATTTAAAGTGGCTTACTAAAGACTCATTTTTTTAAAAAGTAAAGTTTTTAAAAGATATTAGCGATTATTTTCAAAATTAATTTTTAGATATTATTTTACACAATAATAATTTTTTTTAAATAAAATCGTTCTATAAAATTGATTAATTTAAGGATATAAATTTTTGTTTATGGCAATTTTAGAAAATCTGAAATATTTCTTAAATGTTCTTTAAGAGATTGAGCTCAAATCTAGTACCCGAGAAAAGCTTTTAATGATAAAAAAAAACAATTATTTTAATTTTTTTAAATATCAATTAGTTTGGGGTAAACTTTTGTGAAAATTATTTACCAAGCCTTAATAAACAATATGAGAAAGTCTGTGCAATTGTAGCAAAGAGTTTATTATCTATGTCTGTCCTTATTTAAAGTAAGTATGTAGCTATAAATCTACAAGAGAAATAACACAATTATAGCTTTTTAATAATTATATTCAGTATTACCTGCAAACTAAACAGCAAACTCATACAACCTGGTTTATATGAGACAAGAAATTAGTGGTTCGAATCTTGGGTAGTTTCACTTTGAATGTTTTACTCTCTGTAAGCCTACCACTCCTCTTCTATGCAAACTTAAGTAAATCACTTTTAAATTATACCCTACTCTTTCATGCTCTTCTGGTGGAGAGTGATATGAGAAGCAAAATACAAGTTGTTTAATTTTAACAATGTAAACAATTAATTGTATGAAAAATAAATTAAATGATAAACATACACCATTTTTATACCCTTATGGATATTAAAACATTTTTGATTATTTTCGAACATCTTGTGAATGTGAGGAATGCCAGGCCTCCACCGTGGTTCGGATTCCACGTTAAACTGTAGGTCCTTCATTTAATCTCACAATCACCCTACCATTACACATTAGCGTAAGTGCGTATAACCCGAATGGGTAGTAAGACGCGGTGCTAATAATAATAATAATTATTATTATTATTATTATTATTTTCTAAAAGCCGAGTATTGTTTTAATATCTATTTAATTTAGTATTCCTTTAATAAATATATTTGTTCCATACTTTAAAACAAGAAACCACATTAAATAAAAGAAAATGCATCTAAATAATATATTAACACAATTCAGAGGTCTAAGAGGCATTGAAACAGACTGTACATAAACATAAGTGGCCTTTAACAAATACATTGACACGCATAGTTAATTGTATGTTTCTAATCGCAGCTGCAACTGTAAGCCACTTCAGGAGTTCACACAAGAATCTAGATTACACCTCCCAGCTAAGGAAGATCTTCTTGATTAAATACCTCTGCGTTTATGCAAGTACTAAATCCACGGTTCATTTGTGTCCATAGTAAATTACCGAAATGGCCCGGAGGTGCTACATAGAGAAACATCATAATCCAATTTCAGAGAGAGAGAAAGAGGATATCCCCCCACTCTCCCTATTTGACCATCAACGTTATCCCCGTTAAATCTAAGGGGAAGGAAGATACAGATGTAAGATTATCAAGTTCTAAAAGCCAGTCTAATCAATATTTTCTTTTTCTTGAGTTCTCTTCTAATGATAAAGAAGAGTGGTCAAGGGAAACAGCATAAGAAAGGAGGAAACAGAAAAGGGGATACTTACAAAAATAAAACTGGAAGTAAAACAAAAAATAAAAAATGTAAAATTAAATTCATATGGTTCGACACCATTAGATTAAAAAATAGGTAAACCTTTGTAAAACCTCACTGTTGGTCATGAGGTTCAAGATTTAACTTTCTTAAATAGACTGGATTGGCAAATATGGGGAGGTCATAGTTCAAATCTTTGTTGGGTGTACTGAGAATTTATTTTTCCAAACAATAATTTCCCACTTTATATCCGCCCAAAAGAGGGTATATTTCGTATATACGTTTCTTATCACTACTTCATTAGTGTGGTCATCCACATATAGAGGGTGGGTAGTATGACACGATGCAAAAACAGAAATGGGAAATAATAAGGAAAGTGCAAAATAAGATAAAGGTAAAGTAATTTAAAGTAAAGAGTGTAGAGTAAGAAGGATGGGAAATTAAAGTAATGAAATATTTGGAAAATGGTAAAGCGGGATTTAAAACAAGAAGGAGAGAACTGGGGATATAGGAACAAATATATGTGCAAAGTATAAGAGGAGAGCTTGGGATCCAGTGGAATAGAGAAGAAATAAAGAGAGAGAGAGAGACAAGGTGAATTCAAACTTTTGTCGAGCTTCAAGTTATAAGGGCTTTAAGTTAAAATGAAGCTATTAGTTACAGGTAATTGCGGGGCTCAAAATGTAGTCCCTGCAATAGGTTTTTTACAAGTCCTAAAATGAGAGACGCTCACTGGATTATTTTTGTGATTTAATTTATCCTACTGAACGCTTGTTCATTCTGCCAGGGTTAAGTTAGGTACTTTATAAATGCGCTTAGTTGAAATTATCTTTTGTTTACGGAATATAGTTCTCTCAATGTAGCTAAAACACAATCCACTGGCCTTAACCTTCAAGTTTAAGTTTATAAGCAATGTAGAACTGAATGTAAACATTATAATAGATGTCACTAGGAAGAGAAATAAAAATTATGAAGAATTAGTGAAACAAATTCTAAAGTGAGGGGCTCGCTAATACATTTTGAATGATAAGCCAAACTAATTAGTGTAAACATCTTGTAACAATTTACTAACATTATTGGAAGTGTGACGGGAAGACCAGACAAGAAGTTTAACAATCATAAACATAGTTTGTTTTATTTAGGACAAAATAGAATGTAAATACATAATTAGAGCAAAATATAACAATAAGGCGTGAAGCGCCTCTCCTCTCATATTTTAAATAACTCGACTGAGATAAAGGAATTAATTGACATTACAATATCTGAAAATAAAAAAGGGAATCATATAGTTATATTCTGGTTGTCATTTCAACAGTAATATTAATTCGCCATCATGAAAATCTATGGTTCTTTCTATGGTTCCTTCGGTTATAGCATTAAGTGCAAGCAACGATACTACATTGCAACTCCAAGCAAGCATCTAAATTTAGGCAATAAAAAGATAAACACTACCGCGCCTTTAGATCTAAAGGAATCAACATAACATTGAACCAAAACAATAGATAGAATAAGACGTTAGGCCAAGCCTCAACTCTAACACAAGTGCCCTGTGCTCTCAGTTAAATAGATAAATAAATAATCCCACATGCACTCAATACGCAAACTAGAAAGGACGGGCGGTAAGCCCGAGACGCCGAGTACGCCAAAGCGTGACTGAAAATATATACATGAAATTAAATATACATTATGTATGTATAACAAAACGAAATAGTACAATTAGAATGAATTAAACCTCGTACAAAGAGAGAGAATGCAAGCGCATTCGCATTGACCTGCGCGCAACATTTCATAATTCTAAGTTTAAATATTTATAAGTCCCAAACAATAATTTAGACAAGATGTCCCCTATTATGCCGAAAATTCAATTTTGAATATTAAATAAATCACGGCCCCTAGTCGCCGTCCTCACCAAGCTCAGTCGGTGGTATAATAAGCGACTATTCAAAATCGCGATCACTATATATACATTATTGTATCCACAGAGAGACGGGGCAAGGGAAGGAGGGGGTAAGACGATAGAACAAACATAACAGCAAAGAATGCGTCTGGCAGCAGCTAGAATATTCCAGGTTGTCCTAGCGGCGGAAGTGATAGCTTCGTCTGGCCGCGTGGAACCTCAATCGTTTACGGCCAGCCGCGGATCGAGTCCCGAGCAGACAGTCGGTTGAAGGCTCTGCTCAGTCAGTTGTGCCAGTTAGAGAGTGGAGGTCATTGCTCGTGCTTTGGTGTTGGAGTTCGTGCTGTAGCTCATCATGGGCGGTGAGTGTTGACCCATTTGATATAACGTCAACTTGTAACTCGTAACATTAGAAATCTTAATATTTTATTTACTGTAAGACTAATTTGTAAAGTAGTACTAAATTTTATGTTAAATAGATTCATATTATTCAAAGTCCTGTTAAATATAAAACATTTAAGATATAGATAAAAATATCTGGGATCTATATTTATATAATCAGCAGTATAATTTTTACTCATGAACAAGAAGAATATTGTAAATAATAAAACTAATATCATAAATTATATACTTTATTTTAACAATGCCATGTAAAAAGCATAAAAGAGAATGTTAAGCACCTTATAGCTCGTAAGCTGTTGTGATCTGATGCCATCAAACAATTATTTATAGCTTATAATTATACACTTGTTAAAACTGTATAGTGAAATGTTTACTGTTTAATGACCACGGAGTATTGATGATTAAGAAAACTCGTGTTTGCTGTAGTTTGGATATACTTTTCACAAAAAATAAAATAAGTGTTGTTGGTCTTATGCTACAATATAAGATGTTTACTAATTTTCCCGCTTATTTGGTTTTATTTTATCCAAAATAATAAGATAATAAAAATGTAAAATTGTTGAACCATAGTAAAAACAGATTAATAAAGGGCGCGTGAAAGAAATGTGGGATGCAAATTAAGAAATAAATAACGGTCAAATATTATGTGGAGAGAAGTGCTTGTGAAATTCGGGGTGGAAAAGGAAGGAAGGGGTAAAGAGAATGACGTGCCAAGACGCTAGGCATCGTGACGGGTTTGTAAGCTGTTGGGTTGCGTGTGCGCCTTGAAGGCCGGCTGCCCTACATACTTACTACTTCAAGAGGTGTGCGTGTCCTGCACGGGGCACTGTGCACAACTTCTGACCACGGGAGGATCGCTTCGAATTACATAGCAAAGAGAATAAAAATATTGTTACCTAAACATTTTGTGTGTATATTTGCGTGTTTGTGCGCACCGAATATAAACACCAGGCCACATATTTATTCTATAAGAACGGGATGATATAGGTAAGGTTTATAGAAAAAAAAAATCTAATTTGCGTGAAGGAAAAGTAAGACACTATTGAAGAAAACATTCCCTCAGTTCACCTAACCAAAATTAGAACCCATACATTATAATAACTGAAAATACATTCAATTGGGAGAGTGTTGCTGCTAAGTACATGCGACAACCGATGCTGGTAAAAAAACTTAATCAAAACACATATTTTACCAATTTTTTATTTTTTTAGGATATAAATTTACTTGTCTGAGGGAGCTTTTTTAGTTGAAAGTAGTACAGTAATTGAAAGAAAGTTTAAAAAAATACAAGCCTGTCTTTTTGCGTTCAATATTGATAGTATATTAAAATATTAGTAGTGTTATTTTATAGGTTTTGTTAATAACTACCAAATGTAACACATGGAAATATAAAACAAATCTCAATAACATTTCTAAACATCTTCCTAAAAAGAAGTGGACTCTACCTACATATGCCAAATTTCAGCTTTATAAGTTTCTCTGCTTATAAGAAGTAGCATGCTCGTACATGTTCAGAACCATAAACACACAAATACGCGTTATGTTTGATGTATACGATAACAGATGGGTCAAATTAGAAAATGCTACCTTTCATCTATGAGTACCGCCAGCTCAGCATACATTCCATTGCAAGGTTTCAGAAATATATCTATTATTTCTATAATTCTATCATCATTAATGTAATATTCAATACACGGCATTCCTAGCAGATATAATATTTAGTTGATGATAGTATTTACTTTTCCTTGGTAGTTGGATTATTAGAAAATTCATTTAAAAAGAGGAATATCTTACATAATTTTTATTTATTTATGTATACGACTAAATATGCAGAATACAATTATCTTATAATTTTAGGTATCGTAGATAAAAATATAATAAGTGTAGGCGAACCCTATAAAAAAACTAGTTAGTGGCTGACAAACTAACGAATATAATTTAAAAGAGAAATGGTGTAAATCATATTATTTTTAATATTTTAATGTATTTACCATCAATATTTTTTATCTTTGTAACGTGTTAGTACATTTATAACCATTTAAATGAGAGCTTTGATTTTTTACAAAACGATAAATATAAAAATACACACAGATATTTATAATAAAATATCTTCGGCTCCATAACGTCATGACGAGAATAAAAACTCATTCTTATATAAAATAAATGCATATATATATGCATATATATATTAATCTCAAAATTTAATCAAATAAAAAGATTATCTTTAATTATATACCTACAATAAATACAATTCTAAGGTTTAAGATTTTAATGCAAATTTGAAAAACCTTTAAATATAATATAAGCACAGTTATTTATCTTAAAACTAACACCTTAGCTAGCCTGACTACTGGGCAAAGGGTCCTGGGATTGATTATTGGCATGGACGAAAATTTATAATTGAGGAAAATTTTGGTTTACACTTTCAAATTGATAAATTACCGGCCAGAGACTTGATGTTGTGCCTCTCATAGTCTTAAATAAGTTTATAATAAATATGAAGCTATGACAGAACTAGCAAGCCGGCAGTGGAAGATATATGACGTGAATAAAAAACTGAGTTAGGCCAGAGGCTGGAAACAATAATGGATATAAAATATGTCATACGTATTTTTAAAAACTGCAATTTAATTAATAACCTTTTTTTCAAGGTGGGCAAGTTTCTAAGTGACCTCGATTTGAAAGGAATAATTTTGATAGCGCATTGAAAGTGCAGTGGCGTGCAGCACGTTCCTGCATGAAAAAAAACAAGAAAATAAATCTTAGCCATATAGAATGGCCACTCAAATGCAGTGAGCACATTAGAGCTTATATGGCTACTTATTCACCCTAGTTCATTAAATACTAGAATCATTTTATGGCCTGCACTTGAAGTGTAAACGCTGTGCACAAAGGGTAATTGCATGCTATTATTTCTATATAAACCTTTAATGAATGTTAACACTGACAATTTGTCTTTGTCCAAATATTAAATTGGCCTCACTCACTAGCTTAGCTTTAGATCTATTGTTAGCATCACCGCTTGATACCCGTCCAAGATGTCCAATATTAATTAACTTTTAGGATAGAGATGAGTAAAGTAGATTTTAGAGGAAATGTACCAGAATTAATGGGAAGAGGAAGTATGAAACCACACAATTTGATGTACATTTCCAACAAAACCATACATTCTTCATCCTTCCTCCTTAAGTGTAAACATGCGGGAATGCCAGGTGGGTACTAAGGCATCTGATAGAGGGTTTACAATATTATTAACACTTGGCTACAAGCCAGATTTACCGTTTTACACTTATACTCCATACATAGTATTTCTTATCCAAAAGAAAAAGTAAAATCACTATATTAATTATTTATTTGGAGAATTTTAACTGTAAATTTTGAGCCTACTGATTATATCAGCACATGTCTTACACATGATATTAATTCCTTACTATGAAGAGGGAAACCACAATTTTTCACCAATAATACAAATTTCTTTCATGCTGAGAGTCGAACCCAAAGCCCTAAGTCGATGCCCAGACGTGTACCCACCTAACTAAGGTGTTGGACGAAAATTCATATGTAATAAATCAAACATTTGATATATAATTTCATCTATTCTTTTCTTGTNTTGGACGAAAAATCATATGTAATAAATCATACATTTGATATATAATTTCATCTATTCTTTTCTTGTTTAAAATTAGAGTTTTATTTACCCGAGAGTGATCATAAAAATACCAATGTGTCTTTGAAGCGTTGGCTGCAAATTATTAAACTAAAATATATTTTAACTCTCTATTGGGAGAATAGCTTTATATTAAGTCCTCACTTAACCTTCTAGTTAAAAGTTTAGTCCTCAAGCCTATCAACTTTACATACAAATTTAGTTTTTAATGTTTAATTTGAATCAAAACTTATCTTTTCCCCCTTGGCGCCACGTTGAGAACTTTAAAATGACCCCTTTCCCAAATCTCTAGCTAATTGTTGCATCAAACCACTCAAGTAAAAATAGAGCTGTTAATGTATTTAATCAAGGGTAGAGAAATAATTATTGTACAGATGAGCCACTGTCCACACAAAGACAAATATGGAGAATTCCGAAGTAAAATCGGGTTTTAATTTAAGATCTAATTTTTTCCTACATACTAGACCCCTAAACTTTAAGAGATGATTTAGTTTGACAAAGTCGGGGAGTAGGGTTATTAAGAAAACTAGTTTTTTCTTAAAAAAAATATTTAACATTTTCTGATTGAAAATATGTTTATACTTCTTTACTCAAATATTATTTTTAAGATTATGATTTAATATAAATGTCACATGTTTTGCTAAATCTTGCCAGGCTTTTAATAGATTTATCTACTCATAAAATATAATCTCTTTCTCTTTACTTTCTCGCTATCTTACAGTTAGAGAAATTATTGTGATCGTCAAAAAAAACTGAACTCAAGATTTTGATTAATCTTGACGTTTCATAACTTTCCGAATCCAAAAATGTGGTTTATGACTTTCCGTATGTCTGTCTGTCTGTACCTCAAACTAGAGACTAAACTATTTTACCGATCGCGCTAAAACTTGTTATCTAGGGTTTTCATTGGGTTGCCCCAAGAGATTTTTGGAATTGGATATGTAACCCTAAAATTAAGGGTAGTTTACTGAAGGGTGAAAAGAGAAAAAGTCGATGTTTTCAAAATCGGCTCTAACGATTTTGATTAAATTTCATTTCTAAACATTGATAAATATTTTTTAAAAAAAAGGCTCCTCTCAATATTTCAGCAAAATGACTTTAAGAGTATAATGCGTAAATTATATTTTTTTATAATATCTCTTAAACTATTTAAGATATGAAATTACTTAACATTAAAAATATGTAGGTCTCTTTATAATACAAATCTTTTATAAGAAGCATATTTTTACTAAACCAATAACTTTCAAGCTATACGTATATATGTATATATGTATATACGTATATACGTATAGCTTGAAAGTTATTGGTTTAGTAAAAATATGCTTCTTATAAAAGATTTGTATTGTATTGTGTGTATATGTATTACCCTTAAAGTCATTTTGCTAAAATATTGAGAAAAGCCTTTTTTTACATATATATGTATATATATATATATACATATATATGTAAAAAAGGCTACCCTTAAAGTAATTTTGCTGAAATATTGAGAGAAGCCTTTTTTTACATATATATATATACATATATATGTAAAAAAAGGCTTTTCTCAATATTTCAGCAAAATGACTTTAAGGGTAGCCTTTTTTACATATATATATATATATACATAATACATAAAAAATATAATTTATGCATCATACCCTTAAAGTAATTTTGCTGAAATATTGAGAGAAGCCTTTTTTTTACATATATATGTATATATATATGTAAAAAAAGGCTTTTCTCAATATTTCAGCAAAATTACTTTAATGGTATGATGCATAAATTATATTTTTTATGTATTATGTATATATATATGTGTATATATAGGCCTACGTATATATATACACATATACGTAAAAGTTCAAAACAAATCAAATTAATGAATATCCTCAAGAGCATCATATTCTATAAATTCAAAATCCATTCCTTCTTCTTCCAAATTTCCTGGCAACAAAGGAACTGGGTTAATTTGCTAAGAAAAACCGTTATTGTAGAATTGAAACCTTGGATTTTCATACCACTTCTCACCAAAGTGAAGCGTAAGAGGACGTTTAACGTCTGTGATTTTATCAGGCTCCAAATTCACTTCTTTTTGTACCTTAATTAGCTGAGTGTTTCAAAAGGTCATTCCATGTTTTCACAGAATTTTAGCCTCACCAACTTCCAAATTATAAAATGGTTCACCCTGAACCAGGATATTTTTTCCAGTTTTTCTTCGTTTAGATTCAATCTTTTAGGCTTTTGAAACTTAAAATGCCACTGAGCTGGTTTTTTCAATAATTCATATAAAACAAGTTTCCAATCGCTCACTTTACAATTTGTGCCCAGGTGAAAGAGAGTTGAAAACTTGTCAAAAACCTGCAGGTATTCCTCCGGATTGACAATTACACTTTTGGCCTTGAACTCTTGTTCAAAATTGGAAAACACCCGATTGGACGGGACAAAAGGAAGTCTCACGATCGACGAAGCATATCACAACTTCCTTTACTTGTTGGGGAGCCTCTAGTAGCAACCAGTGTGAAAGCATGTATATAACAGTCTTATTTTTATTCTGTCCACCACAGCCGTCATAAAACAGACGGACTGTGGTGATTCCATCAAGATCTAAACAAGACTACCTGTGATGTAATGCAGATGTGATTTGCAAAGAGCATTAAGAAATCTGATTTTCTGTCCATATATAGCAAAAAGTGTTTTATTTGTTTTGTTTAATTGTTGAAATACCCTCACAAATGGTAAAGTTATACAAGCACAATTGACGTCTATATTAAGCATTTTGTTCGGGTATTTATCGGAAATACCAAGTTCTTCTGACAATCATAGTTGAGAATTGTTTCATAGTCATTTCCCTCACGTAGATTTTCATAAAATGTATCAGCCATTTTATCGTGTGCTTTGAGTTATACTTTCAGTTCCTGTTTTTTCTCTTCGTTTTTATCGTCAGCAATTTTATTCTCTAGACATGTACAAGCTGAGAACTTATCTGAACTTACGGTGCGTTAAAACTTATATTAAAATTGTAATTGAAAACATTTCTGAAAAATTTGTATTCAACCTTGAGCTGCTCTTCCGGGTGCTTTTCAAGGTACATTTCCCACATCTTTCTTCGGGACAAATCTTTATTTAGGTACTACTTAGTTCTAATTTTCCCCGACCGTAATGGTTTTGTATGGGTAAAAAAATGTTGATGAAGTACTTGACAGATTGTCTTTTTAAACTGTATTTTTCAACTTTATGGGCACCTCCATGACTTTCACGTGGAGTCACACCTTCTTCTAGATAATTTTTACACAGCCGTAGCACTCTGTCTCTAATTTTTTGTAATATGCCCAGAAATGCAGCACGGCACACTTTTACGTTCCATTTTACTCCTCCACGCTGTTTAGGTAAAGTAAAATTGGTGCTTACCAGTCTTTCACGAGGATTACATCCACCCCACTGACAAAGATTTATCTGCACTTATGACACTGTCACATGTTGGAGGATGAATTTTTTTTATTGTAAATTGGCCTCTTTGTAGTAGTGCAGGTGTATTTTTCTCACATGTTGCATCGACATCTCTTTGCATTTAAAATGTTATTTTGTCCATGAACACATATTGGCATGGATGGAAAATCTTTTTAGGTCGGTGTCTGTAACACATAATAATTGGGAATTAATATAAAATGATTGATAAACTGTAAAATTATTAGATAGGGATAGACCTTTTGTTCCCTCATATTTTTTTATAGCAACAGCTGCTGTTTTTCAAGTTAATTCTAAAAATCCAATGTTTATAGTTCTCATTTGAGTAATTAAAATTGCAATAATAAATTTAACCAAAAGAGATATTTTGGGAACCACAAGAAAAAATAATACTAATCCTTCTACTGGTACTATGATATTGATTAAATGTGTGATACACCAAATCATTGTGAACGGTGAACCTTCACCCCAAAAACAAAATGCATCCCAGATAAAATACCTGAGACAGTTAAGAAGAAAATAAGCTAACATAACAGTAATAAGTCAAATTAATAATCTTGTAACAGAAAACGCTGATCCACCTTTGTCAGCTACCGACCATGTTTTCTATTCCTTTCAGAAATCAAATAAAGTGACAGTTAATTTTGGCAGGCTATCTTAGTGAAACAATAACCTAGTAACTTATTTCGTCGTTCAGTCATAATTATTTAGTCACTAGTAGCTTGACTATATGTTAAAAGTCAGATTTTTGTAGCTTTCTTCCATTCTGTAATATTTTAATTTTTTGAAAAACATTTATATTATTATTTATTTCTGCCATGATTTCCCGGTTTAAAAATATATATTTTATTTTATGAACTATGTATTTTAAATTTTGACAGTAACTAAACGCCGCGTTTTCCACAGTTACTAAACGCCGCGTTTTCTACAATGTTTCAAACCTTCTTGAAATGAGCTGGAAGCTCAATGTTTGTAGAAGAAGAAAAACATCCTGGATGTTAAGAAGTGCAAGACGTACCTGGATTTCGTTCACCAACTAAATAAGATTTTGTTTATCAAATGTTATGCTACACTTTCAAAATCTGACCATAAGTAACGGCAAATGAAACTACTGTGGGCCGTTTCGATCCAGGAAATACGACAATAATCAAAATATTTGCGGTTTGGTATAACTTACCTTTTCAACTTTAAGAAGGACATCTTCTGAACTCTATGCTGAAGTGTTACCAAATATTATTTTACCATCTTTTTCCATCTCTTGACACCCTCTACTTGAGAAAACTATTAATAAGTTCTTTAAATAATAAATTAATGTATCTTATAGTTATTTTCTCTAAGACTGGAAGATTTTATTTTAGTTTTTAAGAATGACTGAAATTAAACCTTTGCCACTGTCATTATTTTTAGACTGTTGCAATTATTAAGCTATCAATTTTCACTGCCGACCTATATGAAGAAAATCATATTATTTAAAGAAAATATATGTTTTCCTAATTTTGATAAAAAATAATGCCTCCTTGGAAAATTGAAAAGGGTGACACATTTTTATATTATTAAAACTTAACCTTGGGCATAGATGGATCAGAACAATGTATTCTTGTGCATTAATTATGTATGGAAAGAAACGTCTATTCGGCAGAACTAAATTAAAATTAAACTTTACCAAATTTACATATTTTCTCAAATTTATCTTCATTGTAATGAATTTATTAGGTGTCTTATTAGCTATCAGCTATTATATTTTGTATAGCTATTATCTAAATTGTCCCCGATATTTTATCCATGACTTACCAGGTTTTAGTTCTTCTGATTCTGAAATTAGAGACCTGTTTTGTTTTTCTTAATTTAGATGAGTCAGATGCTGACAAGGTTACATTCATTAAGTTTTCCCAGAGTTTCCCAGAGGTCTTGAGATCTCTGGAGTCTCGTGTTTAATATTTGTATTCATTAATTTTTTTGAATGTGATTTTTTTTAACAACACTACCAGAATCAACGCTTGGCCTCATTGCTTGTTGGGAAAATACCCTACAGTCAAAAGTTTCACCAAAATAAAAATACCCCTAGAGACAGAAATAAAACATGGGACCCTTAGTTTGGTGCATCAACGCTCTATTATGGATCCATCTAGGATTAGTACAGTGTTCAAGGCCAGTCTGACCTAAATTATGAGTTAATAATGAATCTGAGAATGAAACCTATCTTGGATGATTAAATATAACATTTGTTTATTGTATATTAATTTATTTTCTCTAGTCATACCATTACAATAGTTTAAAATTTCTGAATTTTAAGTTATTTGTGTCTCTTGTTATGTGCATATTATGCTGTGTTATTTTTGGGGATTTTGAGGGCTTTTGATCATATAATGATGTTTGAGTAGGGGTCATTTGATATCCAGAAGGTTCTGTGAACGAAAGTTATCGTATGAGCCGCTAACTATGGATAAGATAAAGAGAAAAAAGAATCAAAAAACATTTCATTATTTTCATTTAATTTACCAGGTGAAATTCTGGTACTGGAGCACACAAATATACATATTTAAAGATCGTTTATTTATTTTTTTATTCTATCAATAATAATATTTTATCTCACTAAAAACATTTTAAATCTAAAAGAGTTGGACAAGTACACCCACATTTTACATCGCCCCAAACAATACTTACTAAAATTTTTTGATTTACTGGGTGCCATAAACAAAAAACATCCCTGTCAAAAATAATTTTAAGATTTGCTGCACTAAATATTTACATGTGTAATATGTCAATTTTCTTGTAACTTGCTTATTGCATACATTTTGTATTAAAAATATTGTTTGTACAGGTTTCAAATTATTTAGAAAATGAACATTTGTTGAAGTATTTACATTAAATGTAAAAATATTGTTTGTATTTACTTTTCCTTGACACACGAAACTGTACTTTTTATGATTTCTTGATAACAATTAATTTTTACATGAAAAGTATTTTATGTATTAGCTTAAATTAAAATCTCTGCCGTAATTTTAGTTGTTATGTTTATGCTAATAAGTGCGCGATTTTTATTTGTTGATATAGTGCTGAGTTAGTAATTTAATTTATTTTTGAAATAAGAATAACTTTATCTATGTGAATACATTTTGATAAAACTGATTCGGTATATGTAAATTATCTTGCCTAAGTTATGATATTAGCAACATTATTTCTGTTGAATTTTTTTTAATAATTAATGTAAGTCTTATGCAAATTTTATTTTAACAGAAGCTCATATGAAGGACACATTTTAGTTGGAATTGTTTCTGGAGGTATAATTTGCAAGTGCATTTGTCGAACTCCTTTACATTTCTGATGTTTTATGGAGTTTGACTCATCTGCTGACAAGATTTAGTAGAAATCTTTCAAATTTGGTTTTTTGTGTTAGAAAGAGTATGATTTATTTAATTTGTCAAACTTAAGTTGAATAATGCTATTAATTAATCACTAGCAAACAAATTTTATAAATAGATTAAAACCTTTTGTATTTAAATCTGACACCTTTATTTATTTATTTGATACGTTTAACAGCAGAAAATTATAAAAAAAACATTGATTTTTAATCTTTTGGTGCATCACGTCCAACTAACAGTTGTTTCTATCCACATGTTAACAATAAAGCTGTAGTATGAGAAAAATAGATTTTAGAGGAAATGTACTCACAATGACGTGAAGGTAGAGTGTAAAATGATTATAGAAAAAAGCCTCTTAGTAAATCCAACTGATGTTCAAACCCTGACCTTCTTATCATAGGCAAAATATAATAGTTATGTTTGAAGTTTAGTTCACGTTCTCACCGATGAGAGCTTATTGCTTGTTTATGAGGGGAATGTAATCCTTCCCAAAATGATGTATACTTTTAAGCTAAGTGATAATTTATGGTCCCACTAGACTGGAAATATTCGAACTAATTAATAATAAACTTTGACCAATAACAACAAAAATTATAAAGTCTTTTAAATACATTTTATTTTAATTATGAATGAAATACCTGTGTTTTATGATAAAAAATGTACATTTTCTTTACTGAATTATATAACATTTCAATTTACAGAGTTCCCTCTGGGTGTAGAAATATTAATCCCCAAGTGACAAGATTATTAGTATGCTCTCCTGTTCTGAACTGGCAATTATTTTTCGCTTACTGTCACTGAAAAAGTCGTTAAAAGTCTTGAAACTCTAATTCCATTTACTTCATGATGCATGCGCAAACATTATTTTCCCGTTATTTACTGACGCCTACTAGAAACGACGGATACCACCTCAGTTTTTTCGTACATACACGGCTAGCTATATTATCAATTTAGTTCTCGCAAGAATTTTTTTTTTTCAATATTAAAGTTTGAAAAATCTAAACTATAAAAAATATTCTTGCCACTCTGTAACAAAGATTATTATAATTTGTATTTATTAAACAAAATAAAACACCTCAACATGATAATTGCTTCAAGTCAAATTTATCTTTAACCACGTTGATTGATTGCCATGGATGCTAAGCTTCAAGCTAATAATGTTTGTATTGGTTAGCCTTTAGCGGGGGGCTTGGGAATCATATAAATCACTTTCGTGTGTATTTAGGTGTTGTTTAAAATAAGATTTTTCATTCTCCTTCTATGAAAATGTGTGTACATTTAAGATAAAGTTATACTCTACTCATCCTTACCCAATTAATTAAAATATGTCTATATCTATTATGGGTATTTGGGACTTGTTCACCTCACACACAAAACACAAAAAATAATATTGAGGTTTATCGATCCGTGCCAATAAAAATATCATGTGCCCATAACTTATATGTTAGAAACACGAACTAATTAATAAATATGATGTAATGTTATATTTCAAATTGCTTTTTATTAATAATCAATGACAACCTACACAAATCATAATTAGTGTTCATGAACACACTATATTTGTATATGTATGAAGCTAAAACGTGGATTCCTAGGAAGATGGAAAAGAAATACTTGCAGAGTTTTGAAATGTGGTGTTGGAGAAGTCTTGAGAAAATCAGAAGGATCAGGAGAATCATGGTGAGAAATGAAGATGTAAGAAGAGTAGGTGAGAAGAGAACCATTTTAGATATGATTCTTTAGTGAAATCAAACTGGATTTGACACATCCTTAGGAGTGACTGTCTTCTGAGTCACGTCGACGTCATAGAGGGAACGGAAGAAGGAGCTAAGGAAGGAGGAGGAGGATTCAAATATAAGATGACTTGAAGGAAATAAGAACATTCTGGGAATTTAAGGAGAATGCAGAAGACATGGCTCATTGGCAGTCTAAGTTCAATTACAAAAGGAATGTACCTGTCGTGAGACATACCACTTAATAATAATAGTAATAATACACTATAGATGGGTGTTTAGTCACAGACGGTAATTTTTTTTCACCGAAGAGCTCTATTTACTTGCTCCTAGTGACTGAAACTTCAAAATATCGATGATTGAAATATCAGTGATCGGTGTATGGCTAACCGCTCGCCAGATGATGACAGCTGAGCACTTTGTATTGTGTAAGCGGTGACCGTGACTTACGAAATATTAATTTATGGTGATTCACTGGTGTAGCCAATAGCAGTCTCATGTTCTTTACTCTAATGATTCAATAAACATTATTTGGTAAAGAGCCCCTACTTGATCAAATATAATGGTGGCAGCTTTATCAACCTAAACAGAATTTATTTACAATAATATCACGAAGTATTTTTCACTTACTAATTTTAATAAACCAAACACATACGCATGAATCAAATAAAGGACGTAATTTATTATTTTAATAATAATATGTATAGCGGAAAATATATACCAATGAAGAAAATAAGTTTTATAAAACGTAGGGGCCTATAGTAAAGACTAGTGAAATATCTGGAATAAAATATGAAATATCTATTTTGTATCAAACCGCGACAAAACATCAGTCAGATAGATACAGCAAATTCAAGTCACGGTGACTAATCATTGGTGTAACTCACCAATATTTTAAAATAATGGTCACGGTGATGACCGATATGGGCAAATAAATCTTTCGCCCATTCCTAGAATACACCGATTTGGTTGTAAGGATATTTACCATATCTTGCTATCTTACAGGTAGATAAAGTACTGTGATCGTCAAAAAAAACTCGAACTCAAGATTTTGATGAATCTTGACGTTTCATGATTCCTCAAATCCAATTGAATTTCCGTCTGTCTGTACCTTGGACTAGAGATTAAACTGTTTTACTGATCAGGCTAAAACTTTGTATATAGTGTTTACATAGGGCTGCCTCGAGGAGTTTTTGTAATTGGATATCTAACCCTAAAATCACGGGCAGTTTACTGAAGACCAACAAAAATAAAAGGAAAAAAATCAATTTTCTCAAAATCGGCTATAATGATTTTTATTAAATTATATTTCTAAACATTTATGAATATTTCGAACAAAATAGCTACTCTCAATATTTCGGCAAAATTACTTTAAGGATTTAAGTCTGAAGCATACATTTTTATTTTTTATCATATCTCCTTGAATCTTTAAAATATTAAATTACTAATCGTAACAAATATTAATATATATTAATAATACAAACCTTTTATTTGAAACACATTTTTATAAAACCAATAATTTTCAATATAGACGCAAATATATATATATNCACGCGAAATTTAAATTATAATTGTTCACAAAAGTAGCAATAAAATAGGGAAATACAAGGTAGGGTGGCAAATAACATCATAATATATATATAATGTATTTTTTCAAATAAAGGTAAATTATTGCAACCGTAAAGAAAATCTAATCTAAGATGTTGATAGATGTCGACGTTTCAAGACCTCCCAAACCCTAAAAAGGGGGTTTTCATTCTACCTATCTGTGTGTCTGCTTAATCCTAAAATTAAGAGCAATTTACTAAAGGGTGGAAAGAGACAAAATCTATTTTCTCAAAATTGGCTGTAACGATTTTGATTAAAATTCGTATCTAGGTGTTGATTAAGATTATAAATACAATGGGTGTTTTTATTTTAAGCTTAAAATGACTATTAGGATACTTTACGGAAGCGGAAATTTCCATATCTACGCAACTATTAGAGATAGTAAATAAATTGTAATTGTAAAATTGTAGTGCTATTCANATTTTAAGCTTAAAATGACTATTAGGATACTTTACGGAAGCGGAAATTTCCATATCTACGCAACTATTAGAGATAGTAAATAAATTGTAATTGTAAAATTGTAGTGCTATTCAAAATAAAAAAACTTCAATATCAAATATCTTTATGAAAGCAATCATTTCTGAGATATTGAAAGATATATGTTAATACAATAGTGCTAGCTTTAGTTGTACATAGATACTAGTAGTGTCATAAAGTAAAAAAATAAGTAAGTTTATAGAAAAGTTGATATTCGTTTTCCTTTCACCTCTTAGGGTAAAGGTTTGTACATATATAATATATCTCTATCATTTTAGAGTCATTATTTACCTATTTTATTGGTCGAAAATTATAAATGAGGAATTTAATATCAATTAGATAACAATTTAGTGTAAAATCTTTAGTTAAAAGTAGAAAATTTTAATACTAAATTTTGACTTTTGTAGACTCATTATCAATCTTTTTATGGTTAAAATATTAAAATGAGGACTTTAATTCTCTAAAAATACGATTTTAAATTGAATACATAGAGTATTTTTTTTACGTAAGTACTAGCGAAATTTGTGTTCGTGTATGCTTGTGCATATTATTTCATTTCACAGATATGAGTTTTGAGTAAATATTTCCATTTTTAAACAAAGTAATGAGAAAGTCAGTGCATGGTTCCGTACCATGTGGTTTTAGAACAATTTTACTATAAATGAACCAATCCTAAACCTAACAAATCCATTGTTTGTAAATAAACACCAAGATGTTACCGGATCAGTGGCTAAAACAGTAGTTTTAAAATTAATTAAAAAACTATCTTCGACAGACTCGATAGTATTTTACTACTTTAGAAAACATTTCTCTGATTAAGCTTCCCGTTTTATCTTTCTTTAGCCACCGGGTACCAAAGGGTGACCTTGAATGAAATTATAAACTAGATACACTGTGTTTCTCCCTTCCCTCAGTAACACTATCATATAGGTCTAAGTGCTTTCTAGTGGCACTATTATGAACCTGGTTTGTTGAAACTTCACTAGCCATATAGACTTGTAACCATTTGATTGTTTATTCTTTGAGAATTTACATTCAATGACACATTTACATTAGTTTCATCCAGATATATAGGGAATCCGACACTTTAGCTCAGCCGATAGCATAACTGTCTACTGAGCTTAGGGTCCCGGGCCTAATTCTCAGCACGGCAAAAAATGTATAACTTGTGTTATGTAGATTTATGCCTCCATAGTGATAAATTAACCACCGGGGACTTGATGTTGTGCCTGTCCTAGTCTTAAGTTATATTATAAGGAATATTATGCTACAGCAGACCTAGCGAGCTGGTAATTCGAAAATATATGGCTGGAATAAAAAACTGACTTGGACCATAGACTGGAAACAGTAATGGATGTAAAGTAAAGGTATATAAGGATATACATCGGTATATTTATTACTATTCATTATTTAAAACCACGGCTTACTACCCGTTCGTATTTTACACTACATCGGTATAAAAATACACCTATATAACCACACACACACACACACACACACATGAACATACTTGCACACATAGCTCTCTCATATTAATATTGAGAGCCCCTCTCTTATGATGTTGAAATACAGCATACAATGGATCCTCGTTATAACTCTCCAACATAGCTCCACTCTTATTATTTGGCAGTAATTTCTGGAAGGTAAACAATATCCCCAGTCTAGATACACACACCTGTGCTACATCGCAACAATTCCATACTTCGTGTAAATACTGGAATTGTTGTTTGGTCGGACTATGTGAGGGGTGGTAGCATTGTTTCGTTGTAATTACCCAACAGCCGATTATATCAAGTTGTATCGTAGATTACACGAGAGAAAATAATTATGTACGTAAGTGTAATTATTGCTGTAAACTTGTGTACGCCTTGCACGATGATTTGCGTGCATATAGCAATAATAATTGTCATATTGTGATGGTATTAATAAATACTGTAGATGACAGACTATTAAATAGTTTTAGATGTAATTGCACTAGCATGTTTACTGAATGGTGACACAAATTATTAATTTAATCGCTTATGAGCTATATTCGTAATTAGCTTACATCCAGTGAATACGTCATATTAAACGGTGATTAACTTTCCCACACCCACCAATACCAGATTCCACCTTTTTATTTGTTCCAGTGGCCTAGCCTCATGGGGGAAGTTATGCTCCGTAAGCCTCCATCTAGCCCTTAAACACATGTTAAAATAGAATTCAAACATTTATTTCAATTATACTAAATAATGTACTGGAATAATGCACTTAGGGAGTGACGCATCGTCTTGAATATAAGTTAAAGGAAAAACCCTAACTATGACCACTTATTATATTTATATGTATTTTACTTTATATTTTAATGCAATACGATTGAATTATGAATATAATTATACAAACAGTTCATTGTTTAGTAAATTATAATTTTGATTGTTTTTGAACCCTCTGAATTTTCACAAGATTATCCTGCACGTGTTGCTGCGTGGCTCAGACATTTTCGAGCAAGAATATATTTTTTAATAATACTACTGCAACCGTTTGAAGATAAAATAATACACGTTTTAAGATCAAAGAAAATAATAATTATATTTGATGGGATTTGTCATGTTTTGTAACATTTGAACAGTGTATTAAAATTTAATAGGCAATATATATCAATAAATAAAATCACATAACTTTAGTAAGTCAAAATACTAAAATTACTATATAAAATAGTTTAATCCTTAGATGAGTAAATAAATATCGATCGGAGAGAAAAGTATTATTTGAAATGTAATTATTATGATTTTCTTTATTTAGCTAAGATGAACGGAGAAGGTAAGAAGATGGAATAAAAATTTAGATCAATTCGTTATGTTAGTAAACATTTGTTTTATACTACTATCAAATTTGAAGGGTTTCTTTAATGAAGATAATGATACGGAACTCCACATTGTTCTAGCCAGTATATTTGGGAAAAAAAAAAATCGATATTGGGTTCACAAAGGTCAATACCTCGTATTCTCGACTTCCAATTAATATTTTTGATATTTTATTAGGGTTTGCACATCTTATAGTCATGACATTATTATTAAATTCCCCATTTATAAATTTCGACAAATAAAAGAGCTAAATATTGACTAATGAGTCCTAAGTGATAGAGATAATTAATGTACATAAATTTCCGCTAAGAGAATAAAGAAAAAAAGAACATAATTTTTTGAGGTACTTACTTATCTACATACTCTATGAAATTAGAGAAGTATTGCGTTAAAACTTAAGAAGTATCTCTGTAAAATTAAATCTCACAATATATCTCCAGCACTGCTCTTTTTATAAAGATATATTTCAAATATTTTGTTTTATTCTTAATAATACTACAATTTGGCAATAATAAGTCATTTAGTATCTTAAATATTTGAGTAGATAAGGAAATATTGGCTTCCGTAAGGTACCCTAAATTAATTTTAATGGGAATATGAAAATACCCATTTTTTTATGATCTTAACGTCTAGCTACGAATTTTAAACAAAATATGTATAGAAGACTTTGAGAAAATTGATTTTTGATCTTTTTGCCCTTTATTAAACAACTCTTAGTTTTAGAGTTAAACAGACACACAGACAAACGGCATTGCAAAAATAACTTTTTTAGGCTCGCTGGGTCATGAAACATTCATCAATATATCGAGCTAGATTTTTCTTGCGGTCGCAATACTTACCCTTTTGTGTTCGAAAAGCTAGAAAATATAATATATATTTGCGTTACCTTAAAAATCATTAGTTTTATAAAAATATGGTTCATATAAAAGGTTTTTATTATAAATATACCTGCATATTTTCTTAGTTAAGTAATTTTATATCTCAAATATATAGGGAGAAAATGATAATAATAATAAATGAACATTTTTCGAACAAATCGGATCCCTTAAAGTCATTTTGACGAAAAATTGAGAAGTATATTTATCTAGGATCTTTTCAAAGTTAGTCCAATGAAAATCCAATAAGCATAAGCTAAGAAAAATTCTAAAAAGTAGTTATATATATTCGTCATCTTGAAAAACTTGTGAAAATAAATTTAAATTATCCTTTATTGTAACCGGATATCAACAAGAAATTTCAGCACAATTGTCGCAGTGGTTTTGAAGTAAAAGAGTAACAGATACCAACTAAATTTTATATCTTATCAAGAAGTAATTTATATTCTGGATACATGCTTAGTAGTAGTGAAAATTTAATAACTTAATGACTATACATATTGGTGTATCAACTATAAGGTATTTAATATGATTGGATAGTAAAGACTTTGTAAGTTTATTAAAGAAGTATTTACAATGTTACATTGCCCTTGATTTCTTCAAGCTACGAAAC
>CABFOV010005163.1:0-19586 GCA_902141375.1 Timema poppense
ATTTAATTACTTAACACATATTGAATTAATTGTTTATAAAAGATTATTAAAACTTTCGTTCCACTAAATCCCCATTCAGATCGCCATATTCCGGAACTACTCCTAATTTAAAGTTTGTCCACGAGGCTTCGTCACTCACCACTATCAGGAACGTCAAGGTCGATAGAACTTATGTCCGATTATAATTAACAGTACAGCACCCAACTTGTATCACCTTAACTCTCTTTTCCTCTCTGCATTATTGCCCACCATATCGTCCTGTCATTCGTCCCTTCCACCTCCACTTGCTGCCCTTCTCTCACTACAAAACCTACTCTGTTCTTACATCATTCATCTTCAGGCTTTCTAAATTAAGTAGAGAAGAAGTTCATCCAAAAACCTTCATTTAGATATTTTTACATAACCTTTGATCATAAATGTTTCTAAAGGATGGGTTTATGTAAAGGCCTACTTAGCTGGTGAAAGTATTTTGTTTTTATTTTATTATCAACATAGGACCCACAGGACAGATTAACTGGAATATTTTGACTAAGACATACCCTTAACCCCTTGATGTGCTTTGACAAGAAGGACTCGTCATAACATAGTACGCCACACAGATATTTTGATGAGCAGGGCTCACACATTGTGTTTTTGCTTATACCTCATAGATGGCAGGAGCTATATGAATAAAGCTTGACGGTTTTATTCCTTATATTTCAGACGAACGTTATGTTTATTTTTGTGTATTTTTCAGGTTTTTTTTCTTATTTCTTTTGTGAATTGCAGGTGTTACTGCCATTGACAGGCAGGAGTGTTATAAATAGAGCTTGGCAGTTTTATTCCTTAATTTTCTAACTTTTATTTTCTTATGAATAGCAGGTGTTACTACTAAAGACGGCAGCTACTCAATTATAAGTACAGTCAAGCTATGAAATGGCGTCAACTAGTAAACAAAAAGTTCCTCGGCCTAAAAACTGGCTAATTGATGAAGAAATGACAGATACTTTGTAATTATGTCAATGAAATGATCTAGTAGATACTAGTGATAATGAGGCTGTAGATTTTTCTTATGATTATGATAGTGTAAAATTAACTGAAGGTGTCGGCAATAATAACATAGATAGGCCTTCTGAAATTGATAACTCTTTTTAACAGTAGTGATTCAGACAATCAAACAAATGTAAACAAATAAAAATTATTGAGAATAAAATACTTTATGGGGTAAATAGGCACTATGCTCTATAAATAATTTTATTTTATGCATAAATTTGATTTTTCTTGAACAAAGTATATACAGTCCAGAAAAGTAATCTTTGTCAATAATAGTTATAATTTGATATGATAAAATCATGCATTGTATGGAAGATACACACTAAAGTATATGGGGGAAATAATATAAGTGGGAGGGGAATGAAATAAGTAAAATAAAGTGACAAAGGAGAGAAAGTGAGATAAATAAATTTTGAAGGGAAGTGCTAGGAGAGAGGGGTGATAGTGGAGGTAGATTGAGGGGAAACGGGAGGGAGAAAGAGGTAAAGTTGGAGAGAGAAATAAGTAGATAGGAGGAGGGAGGAGAAAAAATGATAATTTAGTATGACATAAAAATGCTGTTTAGGGCATTGAAATTGCAAATATATTATATACATTATATCAGTTAAACTAAGCTTGTGAATAAAGTATTTTGATATGAATTTAAATGGTATTACTGGTGTAAAACATAGCCAGATTAAATGGTAAATCAAGGGGTTAGTGCTAATTTCCTCAGGTCATTTCAAATTTTACTTTTTTGTTTGAAATCAATCTAGTCAAGGTATCAAGTTTATTCTCTAATATATTATGTTTAAATCTGATAAAATAATTATATTACAAATAGTTGGAAGTTTTTACCTTTAACAAAAGCAAACCGACTAGGATTTTGCAACATAAATATAAAAACTAGATCAGATCTGATTTTCCTCAAATTCAAATTTCAAATTAGAATAATAATTTTATCCACAAATCTCAAATCGGGATCAGAATCGCATAAATTATGATAAACATAATAGTTTAACTTTCCCACATTTATAGGATTGTTTTTCTTTCTTCAATACTGATTTTGTTCAAATAGAAAATAGAAATGATAGCAATCATATACATACAGTGGCAAATTAATTAAATGGGATTTGGCTATTAAATTTGTCTTTAATTATGTTGGGATAATTCACCCGATAATCAATTCAATAGCCCAAGTCTTAAAACAAGATCTTTTGGCAAACCATATACTAATTTAGTAAGTACAGTATTAATAAATTTCATCATCTAGGTAGTCTATATATTAATTTTCTAGGATAAATCCAAGTGCAAGATTTATTTCTTAAATTTAAATGTTGCTTTGAATCTTTCTGTAATGTCATCAAATTATAAAAATTGTAATATATCTAGTCTTTTTTTTCTTTGGCAGAATTTGGGTAACTGACTATACTGTAAGGCAGTGGTCCCCAAACTTACTAAGAAGAGGGCTACATTAGAATATTCAAAGCTCTAAGTGGGCTGGATTGAACACGATATATACAATACACACATATATATATATATAACTTATCATTTCGATATATGCTATCTTATAACCATAGTTAAACATGACTAAAATGTAAGCTGTGCAGCCAACATAATTACCCCCTCCCTCCTAAAATTGGAAACGTACCTTGGACCAAATCCTCTGCTTAAAAGACACTTTATGGAATGTGGCTAGTGTGGATTTTATATATTGCATTCATGAGAACCATCATTTCAGTATTCGTAATTTTTTCTATGTTTTTCAAAGTGCCCGGATAAACACATTATGTGGGCCAGATTTGGCCCGCGGGAACCCTTGCTGTAAGGTGTGGGAGTGAAACTAGCAGGAGAAGGATTTGATTTAACATAACTTGTTACATTTCACTCTCAAAAGCCCATCTCGTGGCCAATCAACTGGGCGATATTAGATACAAGATTGCCTTCAAACTAGAAAATGTGTATACATCTTGTTTCCACATTCTTCTTAACTTTACATTAATGAAATCGAGTTCAATCTGATCTTTTTCTTTTAAAATTAATTACTTTTCAATGCACTTATATTTTTTTAAATGCAGTAAAACAGTTTTATTGATCTCATTTACACAGTTTTTTGGAGTCAAATAAAAAAAAAACAGGATGTGACGACTGATTAAACTCAAGCTGTAATACATACTTTTTTTAGCACCGTGTTTTACTATTGGTTCAGACTATACACCTATGTACTAATTACATTTATGGTTTTAGGAATGAGGAAGGTTATATTAATAGGACGTGTACCCACATTTTTATGAAGGAGGAGTGGAAAACAATTTTGGAAATAAAAAAATCTGAGAATACCCAACAAAGATTCGTACCTCGATCTTCCCTTCATCGGCAGTCTAGTCTACTGCAAGAGTAGCGTGTTAGTCCAAGCAGTCGTCAACACGGGTAATATATTCTTAAGTTAGATTTTTTTCATGTGGTGAAACAGGCTCCAAAGTGTAATTGCGTGCTGCTCCTTTTTTGTGATCCAAATACTTAGCACAATAATAAAGACTATTTGTTGACACTTTTATTGGTGTGTTAAAATGTGTGATTGTGTTTCAGGTTTGCAATGGCCTGCCTCTCCACAGACCAGAACATGTGTCCTCCCAACATTAAAAGTGAGTGTTGAACTATGACAAATTTATTTACTAATTAACTATTTAAAAATAATTAATATGGTTTACCAAGATCAGATACCAGTATAACCTCAAATATATATTTGGTTTCTTATTCTCTTTTCTTGATCACACTAACAAAGGGAAAGGCTGTATGTTTAGTTCAGCGGCACAAGTTATACTACACAGCGTTGCAAGAAAATTATACACTATCATTATATGATAAAATTATATAAAAATTATATAATAAAAGAAATTGATAAAACTAAAGAAAAAGGAAAAATAAACTACTAAGAGTAAACTTGATGAAGAAAGCCCACCTACGTAAAGAGGAACAAAATGTGGGAAGAATCCAATGCACAAAGGTGACATCTTCTTCCTTTCTTCTGTCTTCTATAGAATAAATAGTCGCACACACACACTTTAACATAAATAGAACAGTATTTCGGCATTGTTGCCTAAATCGAAAGAAAAGAATACAAATAACACAAACATTGGATTACTACATTTTGAATTTTAAAAAAGACTGTTAGAAACACATTTTGCCAACTGTTTATCAATTTCCTTTATTATATAATTATTTAGCCATTGAGGCACCTCATTTTTAAACATACACTATCATTAATAAGATTATTTTTACAATGTGGTAAAATGTAGTGTCGAATTTTACAGATCTAAATATACTTTCAATGGATAATAATTGTCCTTTTTTTATCAGGAAGGCTGGAATAACTGGAACATGAAATTTGACAATTTTCTGTGAACAAACAAGATAGTCAAATAAAAACACTTTTTATAGGGCTGAGCTATTTTGCTGATCATTCCTGACTATCAATACTGAACGTGTGGTATAAACAAAGGATTCATAAATAATTTACTCTATTATAAGAGCTATTAAATTGGTTATATTTGGTGTTATTAGGTTTGTTGTACATAGTGTGGACAACTGTTGTAGTCTACTTAATTTAAACGAAAATGTTTTAAAGTTTTGTTAATAATTGCCACAAACCATTTAACGATTTCTCCTAAAATAATAAATTTAATAAGGCTTATAATTGGCTAAATAATTTAAGAATAACTTATATTGTGTATTATATTGATAATATAGGTTAACAAGCTTTTATTACAGTACCTGATAATACAGGGTGTCTACCATGAGACTCCAACATTTTAAACACAGTTTGAAGGGGAATATTTACAAAATAGTAATACTCACAAAGGTTCTGTTAAGTTCAGTTCTCTTCCATATGAGGACTGTTGGTGGCATGAAGGATGTCTAGTCTGTAGTCAATTTCACATCAGGTGTTCAGCAACATGTCTCCTGTGACAATGTTTATGATATCTGTTATGTGCTGTTAACTCGCTTTGAATACATTTTGTCTTTTGACATACTCCCATAAGAAGAAATTTATTGGGGTAAAGTCAGGGGATCACAGAAGCTAGGGAATTAGATCATCACGGCCTATCCAATGGGATGGGGCCCCACCCTGCTGAAAAATGATGGTGAACTGCATGGCTGCTATCGTTGATACAGCAAAGATCTAAATCATATCCATATATACCACACTAGTGACAATGTTTTCAGCAAATAAAAATGGTTCAGCAATCATATCTTGCAATAGACCACCACACCAAACATTAATATTCGGACTATCGCGCACATGTCGATTTTTTTTATCCCCAAATTCACACAATATGCTTATTCAACTTCCAAGATATGTGGAAGGTTGCCTCCTCTTAAACAATGTGTGCAATAAAAAGTGTTTATCATCTATGCATTCCAGCATAATGATTGCAATTTTCATTTTTGCCAATTGTCATGTCTGATTTCCTGCAAAATTTGTACCTTATAGGCATGGAAGAGTAATTGATGATGAAAAACTTTCTTTGTTGCACCTGAGTGACCATTCTTGATCCTGCATACCACCACACAACCCGTGCTTTCTTGGAGTTGTATTTTAGAAAATGACTGATAGCAGCGCCATTGTGAATCTGATGTGCACATCAAAATGTTCGCAGAGCTTTGTGAATCTCTGTTCTTGTTCCATTCAGAATTACAGATGTACAACCTTAAATGAAAAAATAATAGCTTTGTTGGTGTTTCATGGTGGACCACCTGTATAAGCTAACAACACTTTAAATAAAATAAGCGTGATTTTTATTTTGTCAACGATTGCAGTCTTACTCAACTAAATTTGAACTAAATATAAGAAAGTTAGTAAAGTATAAGCCTAATTCTTTAATCAGTATCCCTATTTCTCATTATTATCAGAATCACAATCTCTCAATTCCCTTGACTTTGGCTGAAGTCTAAAATAAGTTGAGTGGCTTTTAGTTATTATTCTTTAAATATTATTTTCATAGTATATAAATCTTGTGTTCATATGAACCACATGCACCTTTCCCTTTTTTATGAACTCTTAAATGTAAAAATATTTGACGAAGCAATAGATTGTAATGGGACCTTGGCCTCCAATAGAGTAAATTGTGTGTTGTGTGTGTTAGTGGATGGGGTCCCCTGTTTGGATGCTAGTGGTAAAATGCTGGCATACTCCCAGGAGGGTGTATCCGGCAGCCAGATGATGTACTCTGCGGACAACGGACTAACACATATACGAGGTCAGGACCAGTCCGGCGCTGCGCCCAAGGAAAAACTTTTCCCCTGTCTACAGTGTTTGAAAAGCTTCTCTCGCAAAGACAAGCTGCAGATCCACACACGAATACATACCGGAGAGAAACCATACTCGTGTGCTGTGTGTGGCAAGGCGTTTGCTCGCAATGACAAGCTCCAGCTGCACACACGTGTCCATACCGGCATCCGGCCGTACCTATGCACTGTTTGCACCAAAAACATTTGCACGCAAGGAGAAGTTGCAGATACACATGCGTGTCCACACTGGTGTGCGCCCCTATACCTGCTCAGTGTGCGCAAAAAGCTTTGCCCGGAATGAAAAGCTGCACATCCACATGCGCATCCATACAGGTGTGCGCCCATACTCTTGCACTGTCTGCCCCAAGACTTTCTCACGCAGTGAGAAGCTCACAATACATATGCGCACCCACACTGGTGTGCGTCCTTACGCATGTAAGCTCTGCCCCAAAGCTTTCGCCCGTAATGAGAAGCTTAAGATCCACATGCGGACGCATACGGGTGTTCGACCCTACCTATGCACTGTTTGTCCGAAGGCCTTCGCCCGGAACGAGAGGTTGAAAATCCACATGCGTACGCACACTGGAGTTAAGCCTTACTCATGTACGGTGTGTTCCAAAAGTTTTGCCCGCAATGAAAAGTTGCAGAATCACATGCGTACGCACAACAACACGCGGCAATTTCAGTGTTCGGTGTGCCCGAAACACTTTACAACCGACCAGAAACTACAGACACACATGCTGACGCATTCAGCAGATCAAAAACTACAGAGCCACATACTCACACATGCTGTTGATCAAAAACTTCAGAATCACATTCTTGCCCATAACGCAGAACAAAAACTTCAGAATCATTTATTGTCTCAATCTGTGGATCAAAAGCTTCAGAATCATTTACTGGCCCATTCTGGGGATCAGAAACTTCAGAATCACCTACTCTCCCATTCTGTGGATCAGAAACTTCAGAATCATATACTCTCCCATTCTGTGGATCAGAAACTTCAGAATCATATACTCTCCCATTCTGTGGATCAGAAACTTCAGAATCATTTGCTCTCCCATTCTGTGGATCAGAAACTTCAGAATCACCTACTCTCCCATTCTGTGGATCAGAAACTTCAGAACCACATGCTCTCTCATGCTGTTAACATGCAGCCTCCAACTTCTTGTGCTGTTTGCATCAAGGGTTTCCCACCAGCGGAACATCAACTGCATTTACATCAGCAGCAGAGATGATAATTCTCTGCCCTCCTCTTCTAATGAATAATGTAAATATTCACAAGTGATTAGTTAACTCTCTTAAAGTGTTTATCACTGGGAAGCTCAAATAACTATAGTTAAGTGTGCTTTTATATTATAGATGGATTCCACAAATCTTCGAATCGTTTAAATATTCAAGAGTTGGATACAACTAAGGATATGACACTTACTAGTGGCCTAGCCTAAAATGATAAGACAATCCTAACCAGCCCCCACTAACATTTAAATGAATTTGAATACAACCATTATAACTTTAAAAAAATTGTCACCTTTTATTGAATTAATGTTAACAAAATCAAAATTGAAAAAAAAATTATTATAATTTGGGAAAGATGTTCTCTCACTTATGTTTTCTTCTAAGATTCATATTTGAGATTTGCAGGTTAGAAAAAACACGTGGATTTGACCCATCTTTAATTAAGATCCATCTGCAGAGGTTCATTTTTGCCAATACACAGCATACCAAACAAACTATTACTTATTTATCATCTGCTTAGTAGAAGTATTTACATAATTTGTATAGATAATTAAACTAAGCTTTTAATTTTATTCTCGTTGTCATAGACTTTTAGTTTCTCAGATGTTTCCACAATATTTGAACCCTCAAACGAGGTTTAATGTTCATTTAGGCATCAGCTAAAGTTGGGTCATTTAGGTTGTCATGTAGAGAGGAGAAAAGTATTCAAAGTTAAATAGTAATCAAACACAGAGCCATGCATATTCATATTGCCACACCACAGGGGGATTGTGAGCTATTCACATTTCATTATATGCGCTCTGAGCTCTTTTTAAACTCTAGAGATATGCTTCAGATTAAATACAATTAAAAAACGCAAAAAATATTCAAGATTGTAATATTGAACAAAACCTGTACCCTGAGTCAGATACAAATTACAATTCAACATTCAATGAATTATTTTAAAAGGAATAACCAACTATGTAAATTAATTAGTAAATCAAATACACACATGATAGTTAAAAACACAAAGAATAAATGGAAAAAATAAAAAATTAATCAATAATTTAAAGAGTTGACATTTATACCATTCAATTTAAACACATCACATGTCATAAGTCACTTCTTCACCTATAAGTTATCACTCACGTAACTCAGTCATTGGTCTCCTACACACCAGTCTAGATGCACAAGACATCACACTGACCCAAATTCCACAAATATTTCTTACTGAAACACACTCGACCTGATTGGTCCGCTTGGACTCACTGGACTGGAACTTATTTACCAACACTTATAGGGGCTCATAGTCAAGAGTCTGGAATCCTCGATTTCTAGAATACTGGGTTCAAAGAATCCTAACTTAGATCCATCATTTTAATGGGGTTGTTATTTGAGCCTCCCAGTACATATTATATTTTATTTGTAAATGGATTGCAGTAATGTGTGACTCTGTGGTTCATTTTTGTGTTTTATATCAGCTCTGACAGAACTAGTAGTTGTAAAACACTATTTATTACATTAGTGTAAGTGTAGACAATGTTGGTTTTTATATATTGCCCATTTCTAGACGAATAGATCCCTAACATACTAATGGTTGTAGTTTTCAATGAACAATAAATCTTATGGAGCTGTCATCTCATGACAGTGCATGTCATCATACATTTATCAAAACTTGTTTTGCACTAATTAAAATCAAGCAACTTAATTAACAAGAACCAATAATTTCTACAAGTTGAATTAAATTCAATGAAGCTATAATACATAATTTAAGGAAAAAGCAGAAAATTGAGTGACTCAACAAAGTATTTGAGTTGGATCTTATTATTTAAAAGAAATATTTTAAATTAGATTTAAAAAAATACATCTCATTAATTATTATTATCTTGTGCATTTTTAGCTCGATAAACCATACTCAAATTATATTAAAGTCAAAGTGTATATTTAAACAAAACATATTTGTGATCATATGGTTCCTAAAATTAGGAACTACTCAAAATCTTGGCAAATAATCTTAACTTGACTTACACATAATATGTGAATTGCCATTAACCAATTATTTATTTCAAAAATATATATTTTAGTATCAAGTATTTTATATCAAAGGCACCTTTTATCATTTAAATGTCAACAGATTTATTAATATAAATATTTTCTTTTGCTATTCTTATCTAGTAATTTAATATTCTTTAATATTCCCAAAATATCCTGCCAATAATTTATTTTAGTGCTATGTAAATTGTTTACAAAAATATACTAAATAGCACTTAACAATTTAGTTTTGAGTTCATAAGAAAAAGTTTTGATATATTTGTATTAATATTACAATTATTTGTTCCACGACCCTGATGATTTTGTTTACAATTCTTAATCACTCTTTTAGTTTCAAAGATTCTGTAAGAGCGTTGGCATTGTGTCTGTAAAGTCTTCTTGGCTCTTAATGTTACACTTTTTTTAATAGCATACATACCAAAAAATAGGCTTTTAATTTTTTACAACACTAAAGCTAATAATTTATTATAAGTTTACATATGGACGAATGTAAAGTAAAAAGTGATATACAAAATCTGAGTGGAAAAACATAATTTTGATAGTTAAAGCTTTACTCTACAAGAAGGCATTTATAGTTAGTTGCCTTTTCATGAAAATCCCTCATTATCACCCAGTCCTTAGACTTAGATTTTGTTCTTTTGGACATTTTTAGGAGGGAGTGGAGTGTATTAATTATAATTACTGTCACAACTTGGTGAAACCTCCAGAGAGATGTGACCGTCAAATTCTTGAATCCAATTAATGACTAGTGGATCCTTGTAGCTCTGGTTGCAGATTTTGTGCTACGAAGAGAACTTTGAATCAACCCTTCTCTCAGCTCTGTAGCTATTTGTTGCACCATATTACTTAAGTAAGAATTAAGTTGTTATAATTTATTTGTTGATATACAATAATACATAGCTCAGGCTTTCCATGGTGATGTAAACAAAGAATTATTGTTAGGGGTGTGCAAGAATCTTGAATTTTGGAATTCCCATTCCCAACCTGAAAATAGAGATATATTTTCTTTAATCTAAAAAATGTCAAAGAGATATTGTTTCAATTTTTTCTGTCTAAAACTACAGGGCATCCACGACAGGAGAGGTTGTCCCAGCGAGCAGAACGTTCTTTACCGCAAACATTGGCTGAAAGTCACTAACGTCAGCCTATTAGGAAATTAAATAATACATTATTATTTGCCTACTAATACTATATTATAGTAAAAAGTGTTATAAACGGGTATAGTAATATTTTTCTGAGAATTACTCTATAATTGGCATTTTCCTAACTTATTGAAAGAACAAAATATGTTCAACTTTAATGTTTTTCGTTTTACGGTTGTGACAAGAGATATTATAGTACATGAAATAAATTAAAAATTATCCTATTCACATTTTTATCTTGTTATATCTGGCCATCAAAAGACATAAAAGTTTCTTTAACTCGGAGGGTCATACAAAATTATTAGTATCAAAATAAAACTTTTTATTTTGTAGACAGTACTTGAACACATTCAACAAGCCGGTTCATATGACGTCATCAACTGCGCTATTTTCAGCTGGTTCGTCATCTTGATTTCAGAAGAGTATGCCACATTTTAGAAGCTCTCGTTTGAAAAGGATTTTTAAGTGAATCACAGACACCGCTCCCACGGGAAACAAAAAGAATCATCTATACAGTTATTTTCATTAGTTTATGTTTCATTTATGTAAAAACTGTTAAAAATTTAAAACAAATTGTTTGTTTGTTTGAATGTTTTAATTGCCAAAAGTAACAACAACTCAACATATGGTCTTAAAGATCATATGGTTTGGCGAATGGCTACATAGTAACTTTTCTTAGCTGTCAGATACCACCTTTCTTATTGTGGATGCAGGTAGATTTCCAGGCAGCAGTGCTTGGTACTCGCAACATGTTAGCCAAGCATTTAGTCAAATTGTTTGTACTATTTGGGAAGAGGAAAACCAATGTCAGTAGTATGAGAGTGGTTGCTATAGTCGTCTTTTCTTACGAATAGCGATCCTACCAAAAAGTCTACTATAATAGGGTTCTGGTAGGAAAACAGACCTTTCAAAAGTCTTTTCATAAGAAAATTGGGCTATACCTGCCTAACTGGGCTCAATTCAGCGGGAGGGAGTAAGGGGGGGGGGGGAGGTTATTCTTGATGTAGCAACAAATATGATCAAGGTGACAGACAGAATCAAAAGTTGGATTAAGCTTCTTAGAATTGAAAGTAATTTATTTTTGTTGTGATTTTTTAAATCCTATTTTCTTAAACAAAATTAAACCTGCCCATTCTGACTTACCACATGCTCATTGTTCCATTTATTCTTGTTCTCAGACAAACACGATGCCGGTTGACTTACTGCTGTTATAACTTCCATTTTTTTCTGTGGGTCCCTGAATGATCTGTACCATGGTGATTTGTAGAGGTTCTCTGAGACACAGCCTGAACGGCGCAACCTGACGGGAAAGGATTAGTTTACCAAGGATGCGGCCCAGAATGACTCAACCCTGGGGCGAGATTTTTTGTTGTTGTTTTTTTAAACAAGAAAGTTTTACTTATTTCGTTGTTCCCTCTCTCTTTCACATTATTCCCAAGCAAAATAAAAACTTCCACTATCCTTAGTTATTAAAACTAAACACCTCACACCTCACCTAACTATGATAATATGGATACAAGACAAATACACATTTAAATAGTCTATCAATTAAATACACATTTAAAGAATTTATCAAGCTATGTTGTTTTCCCCGATTGTTGTACGCTCTTTTGAGGATGAACTAGGTTGAGAAGTCGTGTTCCACTTCTCTCTGTACCGACTCTTGCCTTTGGCGAGCGCACGGCCAATCTCTGTTAATCAGTCAGCACACAGTTGCGAGGTGACTATCTCAGAGTCGATGAAAAAAAAGGGGGGGGGGGGTTGTAACAATCCTCAATGGAAAACTATTGCCTCCAACTGTAGGTACTCAGAGGTTGACCTTTTCTAGGTCGGTTCTGGGTGCACTTGCAGTTGATCCCAATGTTCTTTGTACTATGTATGGCCCGATCCATAAGGGGCAAGATCTCGCATGGATTCCCTCAGGGAGCATTGATAGGAAGTGGTTTTGGATTAGCACTCTTCTCCCTGGAGCTAGGTGTCCTAGATTGAGTTGTCTCTTCAAGGAGCCATCTTGGTTCTGTAGCTGATGCACCTTTGTCTAGTCGCTGTTTACTGAGCAGCTCTCATCTCTCAGCTCTTCACTCATCTAGGGTTTGGTTTGTCTACCACAGCTGCTTGGCCAAGGGCTGTCCACTCTACTGGTCATGGTAAGGTTGTCCTAGCAGGATCTCACTAGGACTTAAACCAGTGGCTTTTTTCTTTGTGATTTAGAGACAGAACAGGATCTGAGGCAGTGCTTAGTCCCAGTACTTTTAGATTTGTGTTTATAGGTGGGTGGGAAGACCTCTGCAAGAATAGAGTTTTTAGGAAATTTACGGGTGCCCCAGAGTCCACTAAAACAATAAAAGATTCGATTTTTGTGTATATCAAGATTCTAAGTCTTCCTCTCAAGGAATAGATTCCTAAGACATCCTCTGTTCTTAGGGGTGAGCTTGGCCATTTTCTCTCTCATTGTTTCTCTGACTGATTGGAAGTGCTGGGAGTGCTAGCCTCTCTTGTGCTTTCTCATTCCTTGTGGTGATTACAACTGAATCCTTATGAAAATGTTGCTCAGAGCAGTAGTTGCATGGTGGAGTTGTGCGAGGATCTCTTGAGTTGTAAGGGTTGAGGGCCTTTCTGGCACCAGGGTAAGGTGAAGGGTGAAGGTATAGCTGAACTTTTTTGCTCACTTTAGAAGTTGATCTGGGTAGTAGGGGATACTGAAGTAAGGAAGGGCCTTAGACTGGGATGTAATAGTTCAAGGGCCATTGGTATTGTGCGTTCCTCTGGTTTGTGTGGGGAGAATTTCTTCTTTAGTCTTTACTATTTTTCAAAATAAACTGTTCCACAGGTTTGTCTCTAGGTTGAGCTTCTCCATACAACTTGGCTTGTAATTTGTTCTTGATGTGTTTGAAGTCTAATTGGTCCTTGTTTCTGGTGCTCAGCTCTTCACAGTTGAGGAATAGCTCTCATGGCATTTTCACTAGTGGGCAGTTTCCTGAAGGAGTCATTCTTTTAATATAGGGAGCCATAGCTCCTATGTAGCCCCTTATAAAGAGGGGTGATAAATCACTGACTGATTTATTCACCGATACCATATGATCACCGCTACTCCCAGTGACTCAATCTCAAAAGTATTGGTGATTGAGATATCAGTGACCGGAGATACTCCATACTCGCATCAGATGGCAACAGATACTCTCTTTACGGCACTTGTTTTTATTTTATTTTTTATTTTCTACCAGCTAATTGAGAATCAACCTTAATGACTGGCATGTTTTACGTGTCATTTCTATTTAAAACACTTGATCTCGTAGAGATTATTTTTCAAAAATGATATCAAATTGCTACATAAAAATGACTTTGATGGTTTAAATGTTTCATTCACATGCGTTTTCAATACAAAATATTTGTTAATAAGAAAATCGAAAAGCTTGCTTACCAATTAAATTACATTTCACATTTTTAAAAGTAGGCTACGAAAAAAAAAATCATTTATTCTTTTTTTCTGTGATCCTATACCCAAAAACGCAAATAATAAATTAAAATAAGTTACAAAATAGAAGATATATAAATAAACCTTAGTATTTACTATGCGTTGATGATCCTAATCATCCTTTAGTCTAATCTAAAGTTTATTTGCTTCTAATAGATGTACGGTATTTAAAATAAAAAACACTTCAATAATATAATATATGACCTGCATCCCAAACAACATTTTCTAAGCCAATCACCATTATGTTATGTTCATTTTTAATGTCACATAAATTTTAATTGTAGTAAAACAGATCACTAAATAAACTACACACTTACAAGAGTTTATCATGGTATGTCAAATAAGTTTTAATAATGGTATTTAAGTTTAACATAATGTTTGTTGGACCGCTAGTTTTGCCCAAATTATATAACATTTCACTATAAAATATTACATAACATTTTTTTCTTTCTCTTTCTATCAACTGTATGATACACATTAAAAAACATACTTGTCTATTTACTGTACATTAGTCAGGCAACATGAAACTTTGAAAGATTAGGTAGCTGTATGTCGATTGTCAATGTCAGTGCCAACAGGAAGAGTTTATGTTAGGCCTTTAAGTATCGAATTCCATTGCAAGCCGCCAAACACCCGTGTGATTAGTTTCCTTCCAGCCGATACTTATAGGACTATTCGAGTAAATACTAAATACTCAATACTCATAAATACTCCATACTCGATTGTACTCGCCTACTCAGACAGCAGTTAAATACTAGCTTTGACTGTGTTTGGAAAGTGAAAAAATATCGGTCCATCAAGACACTGTGAATACAGGTCACAATATCACTGGTATAAATCACCGATAATTTTAAATCACAGTCACTGTATTCACTGATATTGTAAAATCACGGTTTCGCCCATCTCTAGTCCCTTATGAATAGAGAGTGGGGTTAGCGTTGTTGGATAAAATTGTTTGGGTCTTTGTGGTCCTAACCTGAGAATAGGGAGAGCCAGAATGGCAGGTCTAGGCTTCGGCTCTTGAATGAGTGTCAGTGACTGTTTGATTCTCTATCGTATCTCCCTTAGTTCTTCCTGTTGTCGTTTGTCCGCTTCTATGCAGTTCTCACGCTTATACTGTAGTCCTGTGTTGTCACTTTCCGTGTATTCCCATCCGATGTAGGTACTTATCACAGTATATAGCTTGTTCACCCCTTGTTGGGTACTTTGGAACTCTGAACTGCTTTTTGGTACTTCGCATCTTAATACTTATGTAATAATTACACTAATGATTTTAGGGATCAGGAAGGTTATATTCTGATGAAGTGTACTCACATTTGTATGGAGATAAAGTGGAAAACCATATTGGAAAAACTACTCTCACCACACTTGAGCAAAATTCAAACCTCGATTTCCCCGTCATCATTAGTTTAGTATACTGCTAGAGTGACACCTTAAACCATGCAGCCACTGAAGCGTGTAATGAGAATCTTACACTTTATGCAAATTATTGTAAAGTGTCTGTATTGGTCAATTCTTGCTTCTAGAAAATATCTTCATTTCCCCAGAGCTCACAGTCGACTATTCAGGTTAAGAGCTAGTATTAATCTAGAACTACTTACGTTTAAAATAGGATATAAAATGGTTCCAAAAAATTACTTTTATCATGCAAACAAAAGTTTGAACTTGCAATTAATATGGTCAAAAGCTTTTTTTAAATATAGCACTGATCTAGATAATATCTGAAAGTAAAACACTTCGCTGAACTTTCTTTAACTTTAGATTAAAAATGATTTTTTTACCATTAATTTTATTTCAATTATATTGATTCAAAAATTGTTTTAGACAAGTATTTGACATGGATTTTGCATGTGATTGGTTTTATTTGTAGCAATAAATTCTATTAGAATTTTTTTATTTATTTGTTTTTGTATGTAACCTGGGTTAGGGTAAGACAGTTCAAGTAAAGCTCACACGATTTTACCCAGGCCTTTATCCTTTGCTATAATGGCAAATTTGGGGAAAACTAAGTATTTTTGACCCTTTGTTCACTCTCCCAGGATTCAAACACTCAAAGGTAGGAAGTTGTTGTTAGATCTTTTTAAAATAATCCATTGAACAAAGTTATATTTTTAATAAAATTATATTTAAAAATGGATGCAATACAAAGTATATTATTTTGCTTTGAGTGAAAAAAAAAATTGTACCCAGAAATATAATATATCATATTTTTGAGGATGTCAACATTCCACTTTTAACTGACTACTAGAAAAGCTATTAGATCTACTTTCACATATTTATAAGTAAGTTCATCTTATCTGCAGCTGTCACTTTTGATAGGTAATATCATTAGTCTAGAGCTGGGATTTTTATATAAATATATTCTATTCCTCGCCATTTAGATGGTTAGAAAATAGAAATGTTAAGGAATAACAGCTATTATGTTTTATTTTCATTTTACATATTTTTACATTTTTACAAATTTTGAGTGATTTTACTTACTTAAAGCTACATATTTTGTGATATTTTTAATGTATTTGTATACTAATTGGAAATTTGTTTAATTTTTTTGACATTGCTTAGTTTGGTGTGGTTTGGTTTTAATGAAGCATATGGAAAAAAAATGTGTCAATGGACTATTGAAAAGGGTAAAATCCACCTTATTTAAAGTCAAGTTTTTGCCCCTAATTCAAAGTAGTTTTAGTTTCATTTGAGTGGTTGGAAGTGAAACTCTGACATTAAACTACCATCAGGATTTTTTCTTTTTTTGTTATGGCTACAAAATTAAAATCATGGGTTAAGATTGACGACTCCTTCACATTTGACAGTAAAGTTGAAATGTGTCAAGCTTGCAACAACAAATATTGGATGTTCTGTGGAATAACAATTGGAGCAACATTTATGGAGTACACTTCATATAAAAATAAACAACAGATTTCTTTGAATACACAACTGCTTTTAACACAGACGCAGGATTGCTTTATTTCAAGAAACAAAGTCTAAGGATACTTGTATAGTGCGAGGGTCACTTTGATCATCCAATGGTGCATGAATTTGCATCCTTATAAAAGTACTGAAGGTGACAAATTGATAATGATTCAATACCCAAAAATAATAATTTGCAGATCTGCTTTGAAGAAACTATGGAAAGCATAAGAAATTTCACAAGTGATGCCTTCATATGAGTTGCTTTTGATGAAACCATGGATGCTTAGGGTCTCTTTGATGTGAACCTTCTGGCAGGTAAGCTAGCTCCTGAGGAACTTTTCATATTTGATTTACTGCAAAGGGCTGGACCATGTGAATCATGTTACAAGATTAGTTAATTATGGATTAAAATTGTTGTGGCCTAAGTGATTTCATGAGGAGAAAGTTGAATTTGAATGCCACGATGCATTTGATGAAAATTTCAAGTGAATTGAAGTTGGTCTACCCTGATATGAAACATCTTTCAAGCTTGGCTCATGGACTACAACATTTTGTGGACGACATTAGAGCCAAGCTCCACCAAGTGAATAGATTATTTTTTTTACATCCATTACTGTTTCCAGCCTATGGCCTGGGTCAGTTTTTTATTCAAGCTATATATTTTCCACTACAAGCTTACTAGTCCTGTCATAGCTTCATAGGCCTTATAATCTATCTTAAGACTAGGGCAGGCACAACATTCAGTCTCCGGCCGTTAATTTCATCAATGTGAAAGGGTAAACCCAAATTTCACCGATGATAAATTTTTCGGCCATGCCGGGGATTGAATCCTAGGCCCTTAGCTCAGTAGATAAACATGCTACCGACTGAGATGAGGTGTTGGATGAATAGATTAATGTATGTGACAACGTAAGGTGTTTGTGAAAGCCCCAAACCAAGTCAAAACTTACAAACAGCTATTGTTTGAGGTGCCATTGCTCTCGGCGACAAGTTCTAACAAGATGGGGAGCATGGATAGAAGTAGCAAACTTAATTGTGAAGTCAGTATTAGATATGTGTGTGACTCTAAGAACACATTCACTGATCCAAACGTGGGCTGTTCAACTGCATAAGCTACATCAGGAGCAGCTGGTTACCAAAGAGTATCAAATTATTGGAAACATCTGGACTTCCATTACAAGAATCTCAAGCTATCATGGAAGTTGCAATTAAAAATATAATTGCTGTTCAACACAAAACTGGTGAAAATGTTTCTACTAAGTTTCAGGCAGTATTAAAAAGAAACCTCTCAAGAAAATTACACTGTTAATATTATACCTCATGGACAAACGATGACATGGAAAATACATTTTCTGCATACAAGCGGCATTCGATGATCACAGAAAACATTGAAATTTAAATAATTGTGTTTTGTGCAGAGAAGTTCAAGTAATCCATCAATGTATGTACCAATAACATTTTAAACAATGTAAATTTTGCTTGTTTGATAAAATATTCTTTTTACATGATATTTCTTATTTACTTATATATTTCACTGTGTCTTACTACATATTTTGTAATATTATACTCCATAAAAATCCCAGCTCTAGATTTACTACCTATGAAAATAACAAGGAATGTGCGAGACTCAAAAATTCAATATCAAGACAAATAATAGAAATCTCACTTAAAAAAAAGCAAATAACTTTCATAATAAATTTCCTAACAAAGCCACGTTAAAACTTAAAAGAACTACGAACCCAAACACATCATGGAGGGAAAGAAGAAGGTTTTTCATTTTGGTTCAGCTTTGAAAAGCTTGCAAAAGATAATTTATTTCTTTAATAGAAGAGCTATGTCTAAATAGATATTTGAAAGAAACTGTCATCTCACGGCACAAGAACCCTTTGGTTTGGTGGAAGTAAAATAAACTTTGATTTTCTGTTGCCTACACTAGCCCATCATTACTTGGGCATAGCTGCAATCCAAATGGCAAGTGAATGACTCTTTAGTGCGGCATGAGACGTGAAAATACTTGGCCAATACATACTGAAAAACTTGTATTCTTAAACAGTAGGTTCTAGCACAATTTAACAGGTAAGCCCTACTATAGACTTGAAGACCATGTGATATTTTTTCTCAAAATAACTCTGATCTAATTTAGACTATTATTATTATTTTCATTATTAACTAGACATAATTTTATTACTACTTGGGTTACATACAACGAACTATGGCAACCTTTTAGCATTGGCAATATTATTTTGAAGCAATGAGTTTAAAAACGGGGCTAACTTCATTTAGTAGCCTAACATTGAACATTGGAATAAACTTTTTTTTATGATAAATACTAACTCATTTTTGTACTAATAGTAAAATTTCTCGATGTCATCTCAAACTGAATAAGTTTTTTTGCACATCCCTAAAAATAACATTAATAACAAATGGTAAAATGTTATTAATTTTGGCTGATTTTTTTTTAATTGTCCGTGACTTGTGGGAAAAAACAA
>CABFOV010005163.1:19880-45131 GCA_902141375.1 Timema poppense
CCCCCCCCCCCCCCCAACCCAAACTATTGCTACAACTTGACTCCTCAAAGCGCCTGTCCTTATATATCTGTGCAAACATGCACGGTGGAATTTCTACAAGGTTTGATAGGGAACATCATGTAATATTTTATTATTTTAAATATATTTTTGAAATTTATACAGATTAAGCTAGAAGGATCCATTGCACTGCTGCGAAGTTATTCCACTTCAAGGAGACTTTTCCTACTCAATGTAAACCGATTTATCTTATTACTATTAGTCATAATATCTTTCATTGAGATGTCTACAAGTATTTTTATTTTTCAAACAACATTAGTTTTTTTGTAATTCCACTCATACCAATTTTTTTTTTAAATATTCTGTTTCTTGTGGATTCTTGTTTTATTTAGTCCTGCTGTTTGCTACCTGGCAATGCTTTATTTCGTCCTCTTAAAGTGTGTTTATTCTAAGCGGTATAGTGGAAATATGGTCCTAAAATTAATTTAAGCATTTGTCACAATTTAATTATTTTATATATAAAAACAGCGTGGAAACATTATGTGATGTAAGTGATAGGGAAGAAAGCCAACCCTGCAAGTTTTTTATTTTCAACTTTCATATAATATGTCTTTCCTACTATGAAATATTAATATATTTGAAAATTTAAAAGAATCTGTAACTGAAAGTGTTAAGAAGTTGGAAGTTTGAAAAGTGTATGAAGAAATGAATAAATAAGTTAATTTGTTTTTTTCAAGGTAGGGTTAACTAACCTAACTGGTTGGCTTCCTTCCTTATCACAAGCAGCATATCATTGAACAGTGTTATAAAACTTTTAATTTATTTCTGATCTATTAGGCAATCATTCAATTAATTATTTTATTTTGTCCCACAGTTTAGTTTAAAGGTCATCGCTTTTATAAAATCATTTTACATGAATACAACCTGTTATGAAAAGCATTGATGTGTGACAGATTACCAAGTAAAGACATTTAGTGGTTTTCTTAGTGATTTTTTTAGAGTACACAGCTTTGTAGACATTTTAAACAGTGTGTTGGATGTTGGTATTTCTTTCTTCTAGTATTTGGGTTTGGAATAGATCAATGAGCATCTTTATTCTATTCAATCACAAAAACACAATTTAAAATAATAATATCTAAAAATCTGTATAACATTGTATTTACATTAAAAATATTCTTACTAGCTTTATATTACGATTAAACTTTGGATCATTTTATTATGATACTAATTATTTGTTAACTGTTCTAGTTTAAATCTTGTTTTAAGCGTTTATAAAATTTAAACATGTCCTAATTTATATATATATATATAATTGTATACTTATTTCATTGAATCTTTCACATTTTTACACAAATTCAGCAAATTTTGCATATAATTAATCCATAAAATTTCACAGCCAACTGGGTTATTTAAAATTCCCACTTCTCACAATCTCACTTATCACACCTGTCATGTTACTCATAGTCATGATATTTATAAAAACACTACTTGTTCAGATATTTGATATTTATGGTGTTTTATCAGCTTATATTGGCTGGATCACATTTTAAAATATGGTGCCAAATAAATACTTGATGTCTTGAAATCTGTAATATAAATCCATTAAATGATTGCTCTTCTGTATTATATTGGAACATAAATGTCTGCAGGCTAGTTTATTTTAAGGGAATGGAAGCTTCAGGATCTGACAGATAAAAAAAGGAGTCTCACATAAATACATGACCACTAAACTTTATGTTGCTATGAATTTTTAAAATATAGTTGTATTAAATATAATTATGATAACTTTATTATGTTATAATTTAGCTATGTAAGTGTACATACAGAGTAGATGCATAGTTGTTTTAAAAATAAATACAAATAAAATTAGTGTTGCTATGAGCCTACTGTTTGTATAATAAACTGTGATGTATTATGGCGTAGGGAATTATACAAAAGTTCAAACTAATACATAACCAGCACTGTAAGTATTTAAATAGTTTATTTGGTTTTGGTCTTTGTGAAAGATAACATTTTATGTTTCTAATCTAAGTGACAAAAATAACATAAGGTTAACAATAGCTTGTAATAAGCATATTGGAAACTGTTGTACTATCTTACATGGTAAAATATCTGAAGAATGAATATGTTTTCACAGTGAACCTTTTAATCAAAACAAATTAACATTTCTATGTAATTTTTGTAGATATCTTTTTGTGTGCTGCTTCTTACGTTCTGCCTGGGATATCAGAAATGGATTAGGAAAAAGGAAGGTGGAATTCAAAGAAAATATACCTTAATTTCCTTGGAGAGAGAGTGAGAAACCATTTAGGAAAAAACAACCTTTGCATGCCAATTAAGATTAAACTCCTGTCTCATTACTGGCAATTTCAGTATATTTCAATATATACATCATAGGCCATGTGTCCACTGGTGCACATTTGTTAAAAATTAGTTGGAAAAACCATTCATTAATTGAATCTCGCTAGAAATCTACCTTAAAGAGGAAACTAAAAAAAAACCTTGCTCCTGATGAGTTCCAATAAAATAAAACCTAGGTCATTGGATTAGATGGAATGGCCGATTTTCTTCGCATGTGCACCCCACCTTCCCTAGCAGCCAAAGTGTTGGTCTCTGGATTTAAGGGGATGACTTAAGATATATAATTGGCCACTAAACTGTGGGAAACATTACTGCATAGTGTCCGTTAGATAACATTATTATAATTAGGTGTTTCGCCTCATGACAGGTCCAGTCCTTTGTCAGTGAACTTAGACCATTATGCACCCTGTCCTTTGCCTCCTCATTCAGCTCCCAGAATTTTCTTCTTTCCTTCTATGACGTCGTGCAAAAGACACTTCCTTCCAGGGATGTGTCCAATCCAGTTTGCTTTGCGCTGAAGAATAACATCCAAAATGGTTCTCTTCTCACCCACTCTTCTTAGGACTTTTTCATTTGTCACCCTGTCTGTTCACCTGATCGTCTCATGTCTTCCCCAGCTCCATATTTCAAGGCTCTCCAAGTATTTCTTTTCCATCCTTCTAGGAGTCCAAGTTTCTGTTCCATATAGGGGTATGATCTAAATGTAGCATTTAATCAGTTTCTTCCTTGGCCATGGTGATCCTTGACCTAATTTCCTTAATGCAGTAGGCATACTTTGTCAGCTTACTTCACAGCTACTTGAACTGCAATATGTTGTCCAACTCCTTGCTTCCAATATTGATTTCCACTGGCTCTTCATTTTTTTAAATCACCATCACTTTTGACATATCAATGTTAATCTCCTTAACATATCTTCTCCCTAGCTCCACCAGCCTGTCCATCATTCCCTGAAACTCTCCGTTATTTTTGGTCGCCAGTGCTAGATCACTGTGTATTTTATTGTGTTGATGACACCTCCTCTATCCTGAAATTGCCACGTCCCTCAAGGGCTTCCTTAGCCAGCCATTCTCCATACAAGTTGAACAGACTGGGTGACAAACAACATCCCTGCCTCACTACTCTTCTTTTATTTATGCTGTTGGTCTCTCCGTCATTCAGCCTCACCTTCACATGCTATCTCAAGTACAGGTTTGCAATCAGCCTTCTGTCTCTCCAGATGATGCCGATCTTCTTGAGATAACATAGATATTAATATTAGTAAGGTCTACTTAGCAGCTTTGCAATGTATTTATTCCAGTAAATAACGCCGCCTCAAGGTTGTCACATATGGAAAACAGGAATGTTTGTGTCCTTAAAAAACATAGGAAATCTCATAATAATACTAAAAAAATACTATAATTCAAACAAATTCTTCCAGAAGCATTGTGTTGCATATTAACTACATGACTTCAAATTATTCATTTTTTTTTATTATTAAAAATAGAATTTCATTCCCCTATACTACATTTTTGATCACCTATGTAGTCTATTGTTCAGAGTTCCTGGCTACAGAGTGCAGATCTAGATGTCCCAGATTTAATCCTCGGTGCTTTCAGATTTTCTGTGAAGCAGTAGTTCTGGAACAAGATCCACTCAAGTCTCGTGAGGACAAATAAGGAGCTACTTGAATGCAAAGGTAGCAGCCTTGGCCTAGAAAACTTATATCAGTGACTGAAGGGCTCGTTGTGTTGACCACATGACACCCTCCATACACATAATTTAGCACTATCTTCACAAACAAACAGCGGCCGCTTAGTTGGTATGGCTCGCTTGCAGGCTGATACCAAGAAGCTATACTACTTTTTTAGGCGTCTGTAGAAATGGAAATTCCTTCTAGAAAATAGAAGTTCTCTCTGTATTAACAAAAAAGTAACGATTTTGCTGATGTTTCAGTTGTATTAAAAATCATGAATACTTTAATAGGATAAAAGGAATCAGTAAAACTTAATTGTTTCATAAATTTTATTTTTATTTAATCCAACCAGAAATAATAACAAACTGAAGTTTTACTGTTAAATAACATTTTTAAATTAGGTATGGTCCTATATATAAGTTATGCCATGACTTTTATTTTTTATTTTATCATTTGAAACAATTCCAGACATATTTTACTAAACTAAAATAATTATTTTGATTAATAAGTCATAATCATAATTATATTGTTACGCCTAAAATATTTATAGAAATAGGTGTTGAATTGTATATCCATAATAGTTTTTTTTATTTCAATAAACTTTATTTTGGTAAATATTTCTTTCTAATGCATATTATATATAATCCCTTACAGAAATATCAATTCTTTATCCAAAGCTTCCATCATTGTACCAAATGCAAGTATTTATTAATAAATGTAAATCATACGTCTCTTGAAATGTGTTGAGGCATTGTGTTGACATCTGCGGACAGAAACACCAACAAACCGTCACACTTTGACAGCAAATTCAACATTAAGTAGTACAGCTCAAATGCCTTAAGGAAAGTTAAGAGAAATCATTTGACTTTCTCGGCTAGTTCTTAGTTAAATTAATCTGCTTAAACCCGCCTCGGTGGCGTAGTTGGCTAACGCGCTTGTCGTGTTGAGCTCAACTGCTGAGGATGGGGAGATCGACGTTCGAATCTCGGTCGGGTGAACTGGGGGTGTTTCTTCCTAAATGGTTTTCCACTCTTCCTCCACGCAAATGTGGGTTCACTTCCTCTAATTCAACCTTCTCAATTCCTAAGCCATTAGAGTAATTAGTACTTAAAGCGTATAACCTGAACGGGTAGTAAGACGCGGTGCTAAATAATATTATTATTATTATTATTAATCTGCTTAAATCTTAGTTGTATTATATTAACCCATTCCCTGGAACATCGATCTGTGTAGGCCTAGCAGTCAGTTTTGCGATTTATTTATTTTCTTGTTTATTGTTTTATTCATAGTCAAAGTATAGCATTGAACTGGTAGCCCCACCGCTTAACTTCAATACGAAGTATTCAAAATGGTTAAACTACATTGGTTCATTAATAAATGCCATTACAATAACTTATTGCAATGAAATGTCGATTCACGCCCGCACCAGGAAACATTTGGGGCTTTTTATTTATATGAGATTTGCAAATGTATGGCATGTTTTTGGGTCATAGTTAAAAGGTACACTTTCAAATGACTTTAAATAAAACCTCTTTTTCACTTTTTGAGGTAAATAATAACATACTTGGCAGAAAGTACAACAAATAGGGATAGGTATATATATATATAAAAGAGGTACAATCTCAATTTCGGAAGAAGCCATGCTAAATAGTTACACCTACACTATGTTCATTCTGTAGCAGCGATCAAAAATCTAATCTTTAGCATCATGCTCCAGTGACTGATAAGTAGAGACATGCAAAAGGTGAGGTTATTTTCAGGGGAAAATTGATGTTATATTTCTCCAAAAGCATTGATATTATAAGCTGAAAGCGATGTTATTATTTATGTAAATACGAGTTAAATTAGTATTTGTGAAAAAAAACTTGAATAAAATTGTCTACATTGTTTGTTAATATTGTGTATTTAACTATTTATTAACATATTCGGGGGAAAATCAAATATAAATATGCACAAAACATTTCATGCTTAGTAATATCAAACTTGATTACTCAAAATAATTTCCTTTGTGTCTTACAAATAGTAATATTGAAATAATCGATTATCAACTTAAGTTTAGGCCAAACAATAATAACATCGAAACATGTCATCATAGAAGACTAAACTACTATCAAATAAGAAGAAGGGAATACAAATTAAGAACATATAATTTTGCCAAACATGACCGCCTGTAGCAAGATCCATATATATTAATGTCCTTGCTTGGACCAAGCGTGAAATCTTTTAAAGGCTGTAAACAAAGAATCGATCTATCAAAATTTAGGTATCTTAAAGTGTTAAAGTATAAATCCTGATTTTTAATGCTAGTCTCAGATAAAAAAAAAGCTTAAATATCCTGAAATCGCTAATTTTTCCTGTAATCCATTTTGTACTTATTTTATAAGTAAAAAAAACTGATACTATTCGTACAAACCACAGCCCTGGTATAGTGTGCTATAACCAGTGTTACCGTGTTGTAATTATATTGCATAATATGGTATTTGCCAAATTACAAATAAATAGTGTTTATTTTTTTTAAATGTTAAAATTCCTGTTAATTCTGTGAAAACAGTATAATTCATGTAAAGATTTGTTTTATCTCAAATGTGAGTTTTGCATGTCCCTACTGATAAGTTTTCTTTACTTCTATTACATTATTGATCTCCTTGTTTGGTGATTAAAAAGTTTTCTCTACCTTCATGACAATAGTGTACTGTTAGTATAGTAACTGCCAAGCGTTCTTTAACTTCAAGACAATTTTGTGTTGCAAATAATTATGTATTATGTACTTGAATTTTTGCTCTTTCATTATTTTGTGGACACATATTGCAATTTTATCATTTATATGTATCCAAATGGGCTCCACACAAATAAATTTATGTAATGTTATCACCTACCAACTACCAATTATTTATTAACAAAATCTACTTTCACTAGAGACTTCAATCCTATACATCTTAACAACAAAACATCTTTAGTTAATTTAAATGAAAATTATGACAAGACTCACTACTGATTTTTCCCATTAGCTATAATTCCACTTGCACCTGCATTAATATCTTCCATCATACACTGACATAATTGCTTTAACTAACCATGCACCCACACTATATTCTCTCAGAACATTCCATAACATACTCCTATTCACACAATCATACGCTTTCTCCAGATCAACCCATGCACAGTATACTTTTCCTTACTAACATATATTTTTCAATTACTTGTTGCAAATCAAATAGCTGGTCCATACAACCTCTATCTGCCATGAAACCACATTGCACACCCCAAATCTTGTGCACAGTTTTTCCACGCACCCTTTCAATTAAAACTTTCCTAAAAACTCGGCCTGGAATACTCAACAAACTAATTGCTCTGTAATTCTTACATTAACTCTTACTGCTGTTGCCTTTGTACAAAGGAACAATGACGGCATTCTTCAATTCATTAGAATCATTAAATCCCAGCACACATAGTGAACATTTACACAATCTGGCAAGTAATACCGTGCCTCCACACTTAAACATTTCACTTGTGATCCCATCTACACCCTCAGCTTTGCATTCTTTAAAATTCAGCTTCGTTAATTCTTTCACTAATAACACTTTCCCTATTTTCTGCTACTTTCTTTACGTTCTTACCATAATATTGCCCAAAATACTCCTTCCATTTCTCTCATATACTGTTTTCAGCCCAGATCATATCACCACATTCATTTTGAATACCATAGGTCTTTCCTTGAACTTCTCGTATTCTCTTTACCCAATTAAATAACAGTTTATTTCCTTAAAAATCATTCTGTTTTCTTTCTCCTTCTTTTCATCTCATTTGCTCCTTACTCTTCTTAATTTATTTATTTGCATTCATCCTTTTCTCTTTGAATATTTCCCATAATATCGTTTTCTATTTCATTCTTCACAGCAATCATTTGTTTGAATGCATCTTTATTTTCTCTCGCAGCTTTTTTCACCTGTTCATTTCACTATGCATCTATTTTTAAGTTCCCTGCCACCGTAGATCCACTCACATATTCCGCGCTCTGAATGACAGACTCTTCTTTTTCTGTTCCAATCACTTTCTAGCATTTATTTCGACTTTTCATTCATGTTCTTGTAAAGTAATTTTTCGACCAGCAATCTTTCATATTGTGCTTTCATACTTTTATCCTGCAACGTTTCCACTTTACCGCTTGCTTAGTAAGCTTGTACTTATAACTTCTAAGTCTTTCATCATACACCACAAAATCACTTTTCTCAAATCATCCCTTTACCATGTATAAAAGTAAATATCTTTGTGTTTAAACCATTTGTTCGACACAAATAAACCCTTCTAAACACAGACTCACTAACTCATTACCATTTTCGTTCACCCTGTAATCACCATACCTTCCTAACACTCTCTTTGAATTCTCTTTATAGGTATCCAACCATCCATTCATACCTCCTACAATATAATTTTTTCAACCAGTTCACATGCATTCAAGACTTCGTTGAGATCATTCCAAACTCCACTCTCTTTCTCGACTTCACCCTCCACCAAAGCATCACCAGCAACCAACATAATTCTACAAACACGTATTTTCATATATACCCATAGAAGTCCAGATGACACCAACTCATACTTTCTCACAAACAGCCTAGCAGTTGGGCTTAGGATTAAACCTACTCCCTGACTTCCCCTTACTCATTCATCCACACCTGATCACAGTGACAGGCTACCATCCATAATTTGTCATCAAAACAGCTTTCCCTTTCCGCTTAGTATCACATACACACAGAATATAATTTTTTCTTCCAATCATTTCTTCTATCATTAATTTTCTTTACCACACACTCCTCCCACATTCCATGTTCCAATAGTCTTATGTTCTCGCCAACAGATGAGCCCTTCAGTTTCAACCTCAGATGTCTATCATAGCTTTGCTGATCCAAAGCTAATATTGTACAGTTTATTTTAGTAGTACTGTAAATAAAATGTAAAAAGTATATAGTAAGAATTTTTTTTTCAAAAAGTACATATACTTACAATATTAAATAGATATCTACAAATATTTGCAGCTGTATAAAAATTGCACTATTATTGCTCATTGATTAAAAAATATTAAATGTATTTCTCAAACATAACTATAGAATAAAACTTTAAGTGTTTAAAAAATGTTACACTGTTTCTTCCTGAGTGCCATCAAGAACAATACATAGCATCTTATTATAGGTTATGTAAAACCAGTGCTTGAAAAGGTTCCAATCATTGTTCAATGTTGATATATTTAGATGAGATATGTTAATATTTGAATGTTTTGGAAACCATTTCTTGGAGTTATATGTAGAGATGGGTCAAATCAGAATATTGGAAAAAAATTATGAACATAAGAGTAAATATAGATATGATATAATATAATAATATAAAGACAAATAATTAGTAACTAAATGTTAACATTCTTTCTTATAATCAATTCAGTATAACATTCAGTTAAGTGTAAATTACTGTTCTGGAACCTTGTTGTTGAGTTCATCCTATTATTATAATTGGTTCTGAACCACCAATAAGCAGTATTAAAGCTCTAAAATAAATTTCTCTTGAAAAATTGGAAAAAAATCTTTTTTTAAGAATTTGAGTCTCGAATCTAAATTATTTTTTTAATCCTTTGAGTCTCAAGGATTCGAGGTCCCATCCCTAGTTATATGCTACCATTTTTAGTACTATCTAAAGGAAAGCTGCTGATGTATAACATTATCTATTATTTTGTGATAATTACTGAGCTAATAAATTGTCAGTATTTTATTAAATGTTCTGGCAAGTTTGAGGTGCATTGTTTTTTTATTATTTTTTTCCTCAAATAGTTGTATTATATAGCTGTAGATCATGTTACATACACAATGTATAAATGTAATAGCTAGGAGATATTTATATTGATGTTACTTGTATGTCGATGAATATTAGACTTAAAGAGTTTGTTGTATTATATTAGATATTAGGCAAGTAGTAAAATTTTTTAAGTTAGTTTTTGAGCATTACATGCCAGTGAATATATTTATATGTGCTTCAATGACTTTTCATTTTACCTTAATTTATGTCCAAACAAACTTTGACGTATCAAATTTTGTAAGTTACGTTGAAAATTTGTTGTAAGTATTGATAGCGCTTTTTTTTTAAAGTAAAAATCACTACTTTTTTAAGATAAAATACCTTTTTTGGGTATTCATCCATTGGAGATATTCATGCTTGATGTTTGTACCAACAGGTTTTTAGTGAAATGTATTTTGAACACTGCTGAGCAAACACATTCTGTATAAAATTTTATAGAAGAAATAAAAAAGTACTTAAATTAGTTGTTTTTTCACACAACCTTAAAATATGTCATTTTTACATTAAAAAATATATAATTTTTATTAATATAATGCAGCAAATACTTCAAAATCAAATGTGCTTTAATGCAGCATTGTGTTAGTATTATTAAAACTTGAGGGGAAGAATAACATTAGTTAGGCCCTATAGTTTAAATAAAACTTAAAATAGTTGACTTCAAATTTAATATGGTAAGTGACACCAAGAGTGGACACTCAAATAAATGTGTCAGTCTGGTCTTATCTGGTTTGTTGGTGAAGATTCAAGGGTCGATATTTGAATCCTAGCTATCAAATTGAAGTGTTTTTTCCTACTTGGTTTTATAATCTCTTATTCTTTTTCTCTCTCTTTCTCAAAAATGCAGATTCGTTTATGCTTAAAATCTGCCTTTCTCATTCCTACCCTATTAGTGTAAATAATGGTATGATATAATATATCTCACAAGTCTTCCTTTTCCCATGATCAAGAAATGAACTTATGTACCCTTTGCTTTCACTGAAAGGTAGCGAGCGAGCATACTTTGATCTGTTCCTTTATGGTTTAGCTTATAATACAGTGCCATAATGTAAGCACTCAAGCTCTAAGGGTAGATGGAGTTTAAACCTACACTTTAGATAATAATTAATAGGTCTACCGCTATTTTCTTGTGAATGGACATATTTGACAGCTGAAAGAAGTTACTAGAGCTACTTTCACATATTCATACGTCAAGTCGTGTGATTTGTAGCTGTCAATGTTAACTGCACCCGCTTCTGTGGCCGTGTAGCCAAAGTATGAACAAAAGTTTTAGCATACTAGTAATATAAAATAATAAAAAAATTGAGTATTTTCCCAATGAAAAGCAGTGCCAAAACGGCGTTCCCCCGTGTTCCCACTCCACTACACCCCTGTTGACCAATGATTCTATCTTTTAAAATACACTATAATGGAATTTCAGGGCTAAAAACAGGCACATGTAGTTAAAATATAAAACTAAGATCTAGTAAAAAAAATACTTTTACTGTACATGATGAGTAGAAAGGGAATTTCAAATAGGCACCAAATATATATGCCAATCAATAAACTCTTGGTTAAAAGTTTAATGAACATATGCTTTTCTCCTTGTGTTAGAAATCATTAAATAAGTAACCCGCATAATTTTTTTATATTAGGTATTGTGTTTTTTGAATAATTTAATGGTTAATTAAAACTATGGTGTGATTCATTGACAGTCAACCTCAAAGTGAATAGAATTTGCCTTGATAGGGAGAATATTCAATTTGAATTAATACCCATGTTGGTAAAGTTAATTTTTGTTTCAATATATAAATCATTTCTGGCATTCTACGAGCTTAAGGTGGTATGGAAAGTAGAGCCAGTTAAGGTAATTGTTTTGGGAGTTTTGGTCACAAAAAACTTTATTTTGTCTGAAATAAATATTGCTTCAGTAGATATATAAAGTTTAATTGTCTACTTTATCAATCTCAACAATCCTAGAATCTTCATCATGAACAGTGCAACGTTCAAACAAAAACTTTTTGAATAAAGAGAAAACGTCTTGTTAAAATTATGAAATGCCCATGACATTATTCAAAACTGTTGAGAGTGACATATTTGATGTCACTAGTCCAAATATGTTTAGCTCATATGCCATTCCATCCCCCTTAAGACCTTTAATAGCAAATTATCTTGTTACTGGACCAAAATTAGTTATCTTTATTTGATCAATGATGTATTTGCAAAGAATTAAGCTAGGATTTGGCTTCTAGTGTTTCTGCAGGGTTTCTCACCCTTTTTCACTCCAGGGTACACGTGAAGTACATTCACCAACAGGGTTTACTTGGATGACAATTCAAAAAGCTACTAGAAATAGTCCCTAATGTATCCCTACGCCTACAGCTGACATCTGTCACTTTGGATAACTAATGAAAACAGATGGTAATGCATGAATGTGATAGTTAACCACAGTTATTTAGGTCAATATTATTTATATTTATTTAAGGTCGGCCACAAAGCTTATTTAACGTTTTATTACACCTAATAAAATTATTATTCACAGTACTTTCACAAAAGGTCTAATAAATATAGATTAAAAATGCCCGACGAATTTAAACCATGTGATTGATCATGATGCAAACAAGTTATTTACAATGGTGTACTCACGTAGTTGATACAAATGTTTTATTCAGTTAAATATTTCAAAATACGATAAAATAATCATAAAATAATGTATTAGATAAATATATAAAAAAAAGTACAAGTATTTTCCCTTTTTCAAGTAAATATGATGCTTGTATCAAATAAATGGTACGGAACTCCGCACGGACTTTCTCGCTGTATTGTTTAAAAGTGGAGATATTTACTCAAAACTCGTAATATACGGGAAACAAATAATATACACTAGCAAACCCAAACACAAATTTTGCTATACTTTTGTAAAACACTTTTTGACTCCCGGTTTTAAATTCTATAATTTTATTTTCAAAGAATTGATGTTCTTATGTGTATATGTGGACCAATAAATAACAATCAATATTGATTCCACAAGGGTCAACACTTCGTATTAAAATTTTAACTTCCTGTTAAAATTCTCAACATTTTATTAGGGGTTACACATCTTATGGTTATCACATTGCTATTTAATTCCTCATATATAAATTTAGACCAATAAAAAGGTAAATATTGGCTATTCAATCTAAAATGATAGAGATAGATCATTGCTGTACTAACATTTCCCCTAATAGGTTAAAGGAAAAAGAACATGAACTCTTTGAGAGTCTTACTAATATTAACTTACTCTATGGCATTAGAGAATTATTGTGCTAAAACTTAAATAGTATCTCTTCACAACTAAAGCTCACAAAATTGTATTACTATATTTGCCAATCTCAGAACTTATTGGTTTTGTAAAAATATATTTCAAATAAAAGTTTTTTTATTTTTAGTAGTACTTCAATTTTGCATTGATAAATTATCTAGTAGCCTATCTCAAATAGTTGCGGAGATACAGAAATCTGCGCTTATGTAAGGTATCCTAAAAGTAATTTTCATGGAAAAATTAAAATATCCATTTTATTTATAATCTTAATTAACGCATAGATACCAATTTTAATTAAAATCGTAAGAGCCAATTTTGAGAAAGTCTATCTTTTCCCTTTTCACCCTTTATTAAACTACTTTTAATTTTAGGGTTAGATAAACCCACACAAATGGCATTGCAAAAATCACTTTTAAGGTTTGGGGGGTCATGAAACGTTGACATCCATCAACATCTCTGGTTAGATTTTTTTACGATCGATCCCAATACTTTACCTTAAGACTTCAAAAAGTTAAAAAATATATATTTGTTTAAAGCTTTAAAAATATTGATTTTATAAAACTATGTTTCAAATCAAAGTTTTTAGTATAAATATACCTACATATTTGCAGTGATAAGTAATTTCATATCTAAAATAGTTTTGAAGATATGATCAAAAATGAGAATTTATGCATTAGACCGGAACCCTTAAAGTCATTTTGCCGAAAAAAATGAGAGTAGCCATTTTGTTTATAATATTTATCAATACTTAGAAATTAAATTTAATCCAAATCGTTTGAGCCGATTTTGAGATTTTTTTTCTTTTTGCCCCTCAGTAGACTACCCTAATTTTGGGGTTAGATATCAAATTACAAAAACTCCTTGGGGCAACCCTATGAAAAACTTAGATACCAAGTTTTAGCCCAAACAGTAAAATAGTTTAGGCTCTACTCCGAGGTACAGATGGACAGAAATTCTAAAACCACTCTTTCAGATTCAGGGGGTCAACAAACGTCGAAATTCATCAAAATCTCGTGTTCGATTTTTTTGATGATCACAATACTTTTTCTACCAGTAAGATAGCAAAACAGTAAAAGTATTATTGTATGCACTATATTACACATCAATAACACTCTATTAAACAAAGAATAAGTACTTTTAATAGTGTTTAAAATATTGTTTTGGATACGATAAAAATAAATTATTAAAACTAATGAAATAGTGTGAGAAAACTTAATTTTACCTCATTTTAAATGTAAAATATAACACACAATTAAAAAAAAACTTTAAATTTATAACAAAACAGTGATGTTTTACAAGTGCTGGCAGCCCAAAACAAAAACAAACTATTTTTAAACTGTAATTCAGCTAACAAGCTATTATGAACAGACTTTAGTTGACTATTTACATGGCACATTTGTATAAAAGCTGTACTATAAAATACTTTATTAAATTAAGATAGCATATTAAAAGGATTAGCATCAAGATGCAGTTACCAACCAATTAGGTTATTTCTCTCTTGGTGCCTCATCTACTTGCAGAGCAAATTGCCTTTTTTTTTTTAACAACATTTTGATTGATTTCCTCAAAAAATTTCAGAAATACATTGACCTAGTGTATTATTAATCAAAGGCACTTGAAATTTGCTCTTTGGATTCATTTGCAGGCATTCTTTCATCGATGACCTTGCAAGCTGATCCAAATACATTTTCATAAATAACATATGACTTTGTGTTTTTTGCAATCAATTCAACAACTTTGAATGACGTATCCAAAAATTAAACATTTTTTTACAGTTTAGTTGTTTCCTTGTGTTGTGATTGGGACTCAACAGGATATTTGGCAGTCACATGCTGCTTCATTTTGCTCGGAATCATTGTTTCATTGCTCATGCATTATACACAAAAATACATTTAAAAATGGTCAGTCACAATCTTCATTCCAAATAAAACCGAAAGCTAAATAGTTATCGTTATAACACTTTAAGAGAATTAAATTATAAACTTGGGAAATTCTTCCAGCATACTTTCAAAATTTTGCAGCACAGAGGTTGTGGACCATTGATTATATAGTATCTTATAAAAGCTTAAAAGGATAATATAAAACTTATGTAATTTTATTTTATTAACAAAGAAATGCATGGTTTGTATAATTGGACAAAAAAAAATACAAATCAAAATAAGGATTTGCTACTTGACTCACCCCACTGTTTTATATATATATATATATATATAAATTACTGCCCAAAGAATCCTACGTTTTTCATATCGAAATTCTTTATGCTTTTGTAAATCCACCTTTTTTGTTTTTTCTGCACAGCATATTCACTGTCATACAGGCATGTCTACACCAAAAAGGCAAGAAAGATAATAGAATACAAAGAAACTGCACCTGCATTTGCTTGTAGTAAAATTGAAAAACCATTTGAGAAAATTCACACTTAATACACCCAGTAGGGATTAAAACCTCTATTTCACCGGCCATCTAGTCTATTGCAAGATTGCCGCCTTATACCGTATGAACACTCATGCAGATAACTTCTATGTTAAGCCTCGTACACACAGGCGAACCACTAAAAGTGCTGCAACATTCCAGCGAACCTGCAACCAAACCGCGCAAAGTGCTGCAACATTCCAGCAAACCTGCAACCAAACCGCGCAAAGTGCTGCAACATTCCAGCAAACCTGCAACCAAACCGTTCAAAGTGCTGCAACATTCCAGCGAGCCTGCAACAAAACCGCGCAAAGTGCTGCAACATTCCAGCAAACCTGCAACCAAACCACGCAAAGTGCTGCAACATTCCAGAGAACCTGCAACCAAACCGTTCAAAGTGCTGCAACATTCCAGCGAACCTGCAACCAAACCGTGCAAAGTGCTGCAACATTCCAGCAAACCTGCAACCAAACCGTGCAAAGTGCTGCAACATTCCAGCGAACCTGCAACCAAACCGTGCAAAGTGCTGCAACATTCCAGCGAGCCTGCAAAAAAACCGCGTGCATTTCCCCGATCCACCCAATATAGGTATTTTGACGAACGATCAAAGAGAGGTGTGCGAACGTGTTTTAACAGTGTGGACGGGTAAGCTATCATTTTGACGAACATAGATTTTACTTCAACCTATATAATGAGAAATAAAACGTTATTTCTGAGTATTGTTTCGACACCAGACACTGATCTACTACTGTTCTATACAACTGACTTTGCCACCATATTTTTTTTTTCTTTGCTTCTTCAGGACGATATGGATGCAAATATACGTGGCGGCCAATTCTTGTTGAAACATATTTTCCTTGGTTTTGGATGATACTAACGGAAAACCAGCGAACCAAACACTGCCACCACCTGTGAGTGTTCGGCTTACGGTTCGGTTCGCCATTCATCTCGCTGGTGTGTACGTGGCTTTATATTAGGACCAGACCTGGACATAATATATATTTTTGTAACACAAAACTTGGTTTGTTAATAACGAATTATTTTCAAAAATGTTTCCAAAAACTGTAAGACTTAAATATCCCTAATCAAGTCAAGTTTTATCTCGACGAAATAAATAAATAAATAAATAATATAGGATAATAGTTCCATAAAATCAAATTAATTACTTTAGAACCCTCATGGTGGCCACATGGCCTAAGGCACTACTCTTGCAATAGACTAAACTGCCGATGACGGGGAGATCGAGGCTATTATCTTGGTCCTGTTTACTAAAGGTGTTTTTAAGTGTTTTTCCACTTTCCCTCCACACAAATGTGGGTACACTTCTTTTTAATATAACCTTACAAATCCCTAAAACCATTATGTAATTGGTATACCAGCGTATAACCTGAACGGGTAGTAAGACGCATTGCTAAATAATTTACTTTAGAAAATAAACATACTCTAAAGTAATTGTTTTAGTTAAATACTATATTTTAATTCAGAAGCAGTGGCATAACATCACCTTTGTGGGCCCTGATACAACTTTGTTAATAGGCCCATTGGCTTCGAAACTGGGGATATTCAAGCCCCCCTTTTTTTTCTATTTAAGGGGGTTGCGACTATATTCATATTTCCCACATAGATTCAAAACCCTCGTGTGAACCACTCAAAATAGTTTCTAAAAACATCCATTTTTCAAAAATGTTGTTAAGCTAAAACCACTTTAAATAGACTCTAAAAGCATTATTTTTCAAAAATTAGCTATAAGAAACCCATTCATTACATATATCTTTAAAGTGCATCCAATTTTTTACAATTTTTTTGAAAAATTTGCCAGAGAAAACCACTTAAAAATGTATAGGTGTAGGTGTCTTATTTTAAAACTATTTCCTGCTGACAACCACTCAGAAAAACTTAAGGAACATCCAAATCCGCAAAAAAAAAGAAGTCTGATCCGCCCATCCCACAATTTATTTTACCATTTATTATGAGCTATGAAAATAAATACATAAAAAAGTACTACAAATGAAAAATATACCTCCATCAAATAGCTTTAAAAGTAATCCAGCCTCTAAGTGTCGAACCCCCCACCCTCACTTCCAAATCCCTGAATGGGCCCTACACCCAAATCTTTAATTTACACCACACTCATAACGTGTTGAAGATTGATGAGTTGCCTACCCCCCAGGTGCTCACGGTGCCATCTTTGACGTCTCGTAGCGCCGTCAACTGGCGTCGCTGACCCCAAAAGTTAATTACTTGTAAATACTTGTCTTGTCTTCCATAATACCTGAATAAATTTTTACCTAGGGCTCTGATTACCCTTGTATATTATAGGTAACTATAGACACTACTTAACTAATAAAGTTTTTTTTAGCACTTGTCTTACTATCCACTCGGGCTATACGCTAATGGGTTAGGGATGATGAAGGTTGAATTTAGAGGAAATATATTCGCATCTATGTGGAAAGAGAGGGAGAGTGGAAAACCGTTCAAGAAAAACCACCCTCAGTACACTAAACCGGTTTCGAACCACGAGCTACCCATCATCGGGAGTCTAGTCAATTGCAAGAGTAGTGCCTTAGAACATGCGGCCACCGAAGTGGGTAGCTAATGAGGTGACATAAAGTGCATTTACATTATTAAATCTAAACGGTTATGTATAGCAACCCTTTAAAATGGTATTCTGTAAAGGGTTTCCCCCCTCCCCCCTAAATAAGAGCCTTTTAATTCACATGTTACGAATAATCTGCTATCAGTAGAGCGTTACTATCACTTGAGCTTAGAGAAGTTCGAAACAAAAGCTACCATTAACTTACTAACGTAATACATACATATAAAGAGTTAGGTTTTTTAAATACAAGAGAACTAAAGCTCTTGGGGGGCGTGGTTGCGTACGCGTGAGGAATAGATAATGGAAGATCAGCAGAAGCGTATAACTAGAACAGGGAGTAAGAAGCGGTGATAAAAAAACTCTCTTGGGTTTAACTTCTTGGTAGTTGTGTCTCTCTGGTGGTGGGGCACCTCAAAAGTTTCTGGGTGTGACTCAACAGCAGGAGACAAAAGCATTGATATACAACTTATTAAACCACATAAATCGCATCGACAAGAAAAAAGTTGACCAAAACGAATAAAGGAGAATATTAATGTAAACACATTTATTTGGTCGATAATTGTATTATCTTGAAAACGAAAATATGTCTTCTTAGTTTTTAAATAATATTTTATTTAAGGAAATGTATGTTCTTCATTATATGTATAAATAATGGAGGTTAATTAAATTGATTTTTTTAAACAGGTATTGTTTCATAAGTATTAGCTCATTTAGGACACAGAATGCTATCACTAAAAACACTCCATGGTCTGAAACTGCTATCAAGCTATACCAACCGAGCGGCCACCACCGTTAGCGATGATAGTGCTAACATTTGCAGAACGAAGTCGTTAATCGCAGCTTTCTAAACCAGAGCAGCTACTTATTTATTCAATTGTCCTCACAAGGCTCAGTGTCCCCGTTCCAGACTCACTACTTCCCAGATAACTTCTGTAAGAACCAGAAATCGAATCCGGGTCCTCTGAATCTGTAGCCAGGAACTCTGACCACTAGACCACAGAGGTGGTCTTACTGTCTACCTTACAATTTTATTACATGTGCATATTTACAAATTTTGGCTCTCACTTCAAAGAGTATTTCATATGTGATACGGGAGGTTAATCTTTTGTATTAAAAAAACCCAAGGTCGAGCGTTCCGTGACCAAAAGTTGAAGCTCTCAGAAATGAAAGAACCATATAGGCCATAATTAAATGCAGTAGATACATACGACTATGTATATGTGTTAATTCTTTTGTTCATAGTCTTGTCTCTGAGCGTTTGAAAGGTGAAAAATAAATCTATAACTACCAAATTAAATTGTGTACTTGATAAATTACTAACTACTGTAATGAGATATCCTTTTGAAGTTTCGTATTTGTATGATTGAAAACGAACACACATGTATTTTACTCCACCTATTTTATTGTTAAACAACATGAAAATGTTAGTCGCAATTTATTTAGGCATAATTACCTAAATATTTTTTATATTCGACACATAGCTTTTTGTCTGAATTGCTCTACTTGAGTTTAATAAAAGTATTTCAATTCAGTAGAATTATTATTATTGTATGTAAATTCACGGGAACTGATACATTTAAAATGTACTAACACTTATTTTTACTATTAGTTCAGATATTAGTTATTTTTAGAAAGCATATATATTAATACGAATGAAGCATGTAAATTAATTAAAAAGAAATACTGTCCCTTTAAAATGGCATTTTTTTAAAATAAATATTAATAAAGAAGTATTTATAATAAAAGGTAGCTTCTATTTATTTTAGGGGACACTTGGAAACAATATTTTCGTGTACCTAACGTGCTCCCAATTTGAACTAAGCTTTTTCTCAAGTCATCACTAAAGAAAGTTCTTACATTAAACCTCAAAATTTAGTTTAATTTTGTAACTTTAAGATAAATATAGAAGACCTAATATTAATTCTATATCTTAAAATACTTGATAGTTTCTTGAAACGATTGTTAAAACCAGAAGTAAGTTCAACATAATCAATACAATGAAACAAAAACTATTTCCCCTAAAAGATATCAGTGCAGCAAAATACTTGAGGTGGAACCTGTTTCTTCTCAACTTAACTCGTATGGGACATGTCATAACTTCAAATAGCTCATGGTCTGATTACATTAAAAAACTGCTAACGGCTTTGCTATTCGTGAACGCCATTACAATCATGACGAGCGAGGTGATCAACCTTGCAATAGTGACCAACGACTTAGAGCAGGTCACTGCTGCCATCGCTGTCTTATCTCTGCACGTCCAAGGACTGTCCAAATGGCTCAACATGGTCATCAATCGCCAACAACTAGCAGAGATCATACGGCTGTTCGACGAGTGTTTCCAGATGGGGACTGGCTGCGAGAAACTAAACGAAACGCAAGCTAAAGAAAGGGCAATAGAACCGTATGAGGATAAAACTAGCGAATCTAATAGATCATCGGCCATGTTTTCAGGGTGTCATTTACGTTCTAAGATTCTCACGCTGTTATGGGTACTTTTGTGTATCCAGGGAGAACTGAATTGGATATTAATTCCCATCTTCAACTGCTTGACGCAAGTGAATGGGGGCGTGACAGATGTAGCTCCGGAGAGCTGCAGAGTGTTGCCTCTGCCTGGTTGGCATCCCGTTGACACGAGTTCGTCTCCCTGCTATGAGATATTATACTTGATGCAGGTATTGTGCAACACCACCACCGTCCTGGCTATGGTAGTTTTTGACGTCTTTGCTCTGAGTTTAATGATGTTTACGTGTGGACATTTTCGATGCTTGAAGATGTATTTGAGACACATAGTAGTCGATGAGAGGAAAATGCTAGAAAATGGAACCTCAGACGTCGGTTTCACGTATGGAAATGGACAATACCTAGGTAGTTTAGATGAATTAGTCCCTCAAAATCATGCACATGATGAAAGTGGCGAGTCGTTTGAAAGCGTAAATCTATATATAGAATCAAATCACATAAATATTATAGCTTCAACTGTTCTGAGTGAAAGTTGTTTAAAAAATGCTCGGAACCATCACACGAAGTCGAAAGGATCCACAGAAGCAGCTAATTTTTTCCAGATGTTAAATTTGAATAAGTCATTTAATAATACTTTAGTTATTGGTAATACAAATGGCATAGAAAACCAGTCACAATATTCTGATTGTGATTTACATAGGCCGAGAGAGAATATCAAGTACCAAACACAGCTCGTGCACTGCATTCGTTATCATCAACTTATAATAAGGTAAGACATTTGTACTAATCTTTATTTCGCTTAGTCTTTCCATTGGTAAGAAAGTTAAGATTGTCAGCTTCCGCGTTGAGGCACCATTGCTTGACTCAAAGTATCTACCTAAAATATTTTGGTATAGTTATTTACATTGTTTTTTATGATAAATATGTCTCATACTCGTATGTTGGTACTTAAGATGTGTGTTTAGTTATAAGAGGTATTGCCCAAGTCTTTTATATAATATTACAAACTAATTATTTCGAAATATATTAATTTGGACATTTAAAGCTTTAACACTAGAAGGACGGAGATTTCTTCCCACCGTACTTAGAAAAGCTGTCACCAGTCCTTTTGACCCGTAGCATTTTTCTTTCTTTTACATCCTATTTTTACTGTAAGGTACAGTACATGTTTTTAAATTTTACTTTTATTATATTAAAGGTTTCCATGGCCCAAGAATGTATGAAACTTTTAATAAAAGGGAAACAGTATACCTATATAGAATTCATGTGGCGTTGTCCTTCAAGGGTTCTTTCTCCAACTTCCTGATACCATAACGAGTTGAAATTTTATAGAGTCGCTATAGATAGTGAGCCTATTTTATTAAAAATATCCAAAACTTGAAAAATCCAAGTTTAGGTATCCAAAAAGTTGGACGCAATATATAAATAGTTTTAAATTTGGAGATAAGTCGGTAACAGGGAAGTTTGTTCCCGGTTAATGTAATTTGTATAACAATTTACCTCTGAATACATGGGATTGCCAATTATATAAATAACAGTAAACAGACGTTCGGGAGGAATATGAAATTGCGCCTATTGGAGGCAGGCCTAACTCCTAATGCAACATAATTAAATATAGTTTGGAGCCAATAATTTTGTGTATGATTCTGAATTCATATAAAATCACCATTTCTATCAAAGCATTTAGAGCAACAGCATTGCACATCTCCTGTACTTGGTCCTTACATCATATTCTTAAGTTGCACGCACTGGTTCTATAAATTATTATAAACTTTACGGCCCCCAATTTGGCAGGTTGTATGTTTCTTGCTTTTGACATATACGTCTAAAACAATTGGTTGAAAATTGTGAAATGAGCCAAGGTTAGGAAGCAATAAACACAGGGGATTGGCGGGTTTTAAAATAAACAGGAAGAACAAATAGAAAAAAATTAAGAGTTTTGAGTCATAAGAAACAATAATAGGCGTCACCGGTAAAATTGACTGCTCAATGTCCTTCTAGGTAAGAGTGTCTGGTAACATTATTTAAAAAGGTACTAAAGTTTCGATTTTTTAGGGACCCTTTGTCACAAAATTTGTTTAAAAGTCGTGAAATATAGATGGCCTGCGAAACCACATATATGACATACCTATCATAAAGGAGGACTACAGGTCAAAATTACTAGATCACTCTTTATAGTGTTAAAGTGAAATTAATTCACGCTCTGTATACAAATTCGTGCAATTCCTCTTCAGATTGCGATTCCTTGTAGTTACCGAAAATGTAACATGGTAAACGTCGTCAGATGCCTAGTTTTGGAAAAAAGGTGACATTGTCAAAATGAGGCAAGGATACACACCAATGATTCTGGGCAAGCATTGAAAGGTGCCACAACATGCCGTCCATGCTACTAGTAGGAGTTCAAACCGACCACTGAATTTTATCATGGGTGGCAGTGTGCCACCTGATCCTCTCCCCTGTCCTGTGAATGCCACATGTTGAAATCTACATCTATACGAGCAGCGCACAATTTCAATACAAGATCTTCTATATCCCTGGAAGGATCTAACTGAGGTCAGCCGACCTAAAAGGCCACGATCTGCAAACCTAATCTCTCACCATATATAAGCCACATCTAGCCACTCTTGGGTCAAATTGTGTGGTGCTCTGTCGGGTCAATACCATAACAAACATGGGGAAGTTAGAGAGTGCCTCAGATGTTAAAACCCGTTATTTCTTTGGTGGATTGCTACAACTCCCCTGATGTGTTGTTTCAGGTTTATCAATGAAATGAATCGTCTGTTCAGCCCAGTCATGTTTGTGCAATGCCTTTTGAATCTATTGATACTTTGTCTCTCTGCGTTCGAAGCTACAACGGTAAGAATACTAAATAATTATCGTCTAGTATATATACACAAGGCAGATTTACTCCAGAATTACTCGCCATCTGTTTTGGAATTATTAAGAAACAATATATAATAATTGAGCTTGTAAGGTATCTCATCAATCTATTAGGAAGTAAACATTTTTAAACCTCCGAAAAGCTAGAGAATTATTCACAACTGAATTTTTAATAACCCCAAAATTGCACGTTATACAAGAGATAATCTTATTTATATATATGAGTGAAAATAACATTATTTAATTAACAACTTAAAACATTTGTAGGTTTAATTAACACAACTTTTTAAGAATACAAATGACGGGATGGAGTGAAGAATTCCATTTCATTCCCCTCTAATCTAATGCTTGCACCTATTGCACTTAGGTAATGACGGGGAAATCCCAACTTGGATTGAAAATTATCCACTCTCTAAAATTAAGTCGATGTCTATTCTGCTAAATTCATGGTCTTGTACTTGAATACATTTTGGAGCCTAACTAATAAATGTCAGATTCATTTATATTTCAATACGTTCGACACTGGTTTTTTCACTGTATAGGGTGCAGGGATCGCAATCAAACGTAGAAAGGAGGATCCGGACTCCCTTTAAAGGGATGTCGACATAAACTTGTATTAACTTAGTTTTTTAGCTTTTTAATGTTACTAAGTTTTAATTGTAGGTTTATGTCATCATCCAAATGATAATTAATATTTTAATATTCACCTTGTAAAAACTCCTATTGTAAAAATGAATAGCTCTGTCAACAATTCAAATGTCTTATTTCCCTACATTCAATATATTATTGAAAAACTAAGGACGTTTCTTGGAATGAGCCGAGTAAATAAAATAATTTTGTAGATTATATAGATAGGTAGGTCTACTACCATTCTTTCAACACACCTAAAAACTCAAAATATTAGTTTGTAATGAAATGTTTGAAATCATATACAAAATGTTAACAGTATCACTAGTTATTCAAGGTTGTGAAAGGTTGTGTTGGGAGAAGCGAAGCAGTGGTAAAATAGTAATGGACTATTGCCAGTGGCGTATTCTGATCAAATGAATAGGCATGCTGTATTCTAAAAGCTGCAGGAAGAATTCGGGGGCCAAATACTCTTAACCACAGTTGTCAAGAAAGTCAAGAAATGCTTCCCTTGGAAATATTTAAACATGAGTACATCTAGTTTAGAATAATGGTTCTCAAACATTTATAATTTGTTCGTACTCGTATGCTATCTTGAGAAATTTCGCGCCTCTCAATTCCCCTCGTCTCTCTTTTTCGACTTATTTATATCTTTGTTCGAATAGCCACCTTTTCAGCCTACTACATATTCTGGCTTCATAAAAGTATACCCGAACTATTCACAAAACACACCAAAATGTGAAACTACTTATTATTAAGGTGGGATGGAAGGGCTGAATAAAGTGCAAAAATATTGCCTATTTCTGGCACAGTTTCCGGGATTATGAAACTTCGCAGAAGTGTGGGGTATTTTTTATCTTGTAAATCAAATAAAGTTCTATGTTTGTATTGGAAGATATTTGAATATATCTTAGTAATTAATTTAGTAAATTGATTCAAAGTTGGCACTTTTTCCCTTGTGAGTACGATCAAATTTATTCCTATACAAACACAGAGCTTAAGCTAAAAAAAAGGTACGTATTTTTTCCCAATTGATAAACCTTATAGAATTATCGTAATTAATGATAGAAAATTGTATAAAATAGTTCAGCGATGTCCTGCTAGGATCTCTACGATCGAATACCTACC